>JAOBYG010455502.1:0-15657 GCA_025403545.1 Epizoanthus stellaris
CTCGTCGTCGCGATCACGATTTCGCCGACTCTCGCGATCTCCGAAACCGGGTTCATTCAACGGCCGTTCAAAGCGGCCGCCGGAGGTCGAGCCGCCCGTCGAGGTCATGGTCGAGGGCGACGAGATCTCCCATGCAACAGACCGCGGGGGTGATGTTCATACCATTCAGCAGGCTACCGTTGGAGCCGTCGTCGATCGCTTGCCGGAGAGGGGAGTGATTGAATACAAGGTCTTTGAGGCCATCGCCGTTCAAATCCGGGAGCAGGATGGCCGGCCCTTTGAAGCTGAGCTCGATCGGCTCCTGGAAGAGCAAGCCGCGGCCACTGCCTTCGTAGACACCCACGCCTTGGAAGTCCGGAAGTCCGAACAGAAGATCTTTGACTCGCGGTGGGCCCTTCTCGCCGTCGACGAAGCCGTGACCGAAGTCATGCAGCAGGATCTTTTCGTAATGTTGATGATGGGACTCTTTGTTGGATTGCAGGCTGGGGTAGTCCATATTGGTGCAATAAAGCTCCAACGGCGCGCCGGGCTCTCGCAGCATGTTGGTGCACGTCATCAAATCGCGGTACAGGCTCGAGCTTGATACCGAGACAAAGAAATAGAGCTCGGGAAAGCCGTCCGGCTCGGCGTAGTCGACAGTGATAGGGCCGGGGCGCCAGAAGCGCTCATCGAAGATGATTTTCTGCCATGGAGCGAAGGAAGCTCCTCCTAGGCCTTTATGCCACTTGATTTGGTTGTCTCCATAGTCGGAGATGACCATGTCCTGGATTCCGTCGCCGTCCAGATCACCGAATTCGAAATACACGCTGTGAATGGTGGTGCTGAGGGAGACGCCGTGCCCGGTTGAGAGAATAGTGGGGGCAGCAAATCCGCCGTTGCCGAGGCCTCGATACCAGAGGATCTCGCGGGAGCGCACTGCCAGCAGATCCGTGAAGCCGTCTTCGTCCAGGTCGATCGCCTTGACTCGGCCTGTCCTCCTGCCGGTCTCTTCGATGACATGCTTCTTCCACTTAGGGGTGTTGTCGTCGCCGTCAACGTCGTTGCAGATCGCATCTCCGTCGGTATCGCCGCTCGAGTTGTCTCCGAAGCAGGGGTCGGCCTCACCGCAGATACCGTCGCCGTCTTCATCGTTGTCGGGGTCGAGATCACAGGTGTCCACGTCGTCGCACAGACCGTCTTCATCCAGATCACCCGTGGCGTTATCGCCGAAGCAGAGGTCGACATCGCCGCACAGGCCGTCTCCATCGGCATCGTCGTCCGGATCCAAGGGGCACGGATCCCCGTCGTCGCAGGTGCCGTCGCCATCGCTGTCGCCGAAGGTGTCGTCGCCCAAGCAGATATCCAAGTCGTTGCAGACCCCATCACCATCGGAATCGCCTGATGCATCGTCGCCCGTGCAGAGGTCGAGATCCTCACAGACGCCGTCACCGTCCGTGTCGCCAAAGGAGTTGTCGCCAAAGCAGAGATCTGAGTCGTCGCAGAGACCATCGAGATCGGAGTCGCCACTGGCATCGTTGCCCGTGCAGACATCGGAGTCGTCGCAGACGCCGTCGCCGTCCACATCGCCCGAGCCACCGCCGGTGCCCATGCAGGGGTCGAGATTGTCGCAAAGGCCGTCGCCGTCGCTGTCGCCGGATGCATCGTCGCCTGTGCAGACATCGAGATCGTCGCAGACGAGATCGCTATCCGAGTCGCCCGTGGTGTCGTCGCCTGTGCAGAGATCGGAGTCGTCGCAGACGCCGTCCAAGTCGAAGTCGCCTGATGCATCGTCGCCCGTGCACAGGTCGATGTCGTTGCAGATGCCGTCGCCATCGCTGTCGCCGCTGGCGTTGTTGCCCTGGCAGAGGTCGATGTCGTCGCAGACTGCATCCGCGTCCGAGTCGTTGGCCAGAGGATTGCTGTCCAGATCGTCGCAGTCGGCGCTCCAAGCCACACCATCGTCGTCGAGATCGGAGTCTGTCTCGACCACGGCGTCGCCGTCGGCGCCGAGAGTGCAACCGCGATAAAGCACCCGTCCGAGCCCACCACCACCGCCGGCAGAACCCGCGACGCCGGCTGACCCTCCGGAGCCGCCGGCGAGATCGAAGGTGCCGTCGCAGGTACCGCCGTAGCCGTGAATCAGCAAGGCGCCGCCTGATCCGGCGCCGCCGCCATCGTCGCCCACGCCCAAACCGTTCTCACCGTCGCCGCCGGAGAGTCGGATCGGGCGATTCAGGTCGAGCGCGCCGAGCGCCCCGATCTCGACGGCGCCTCCGCCTGCGCCACCCAGGACCGATCCTGAGCCGCCACCGCCGCTGCTGCCACCCACCAGGGCGATACGCAAATCGCCATAGGTGATGCCGCCGTCGCCACCATCGCCGCCGTCGCCGTCTTCACCCACCGTGGCGTGACCCGCTCCGCTGCCGGCGCCGCTGATGCCCGACGGTGCTTCGCCCGCTCCAGGGCCCTCACCATCTCCGACCCGGCCATCGAAACCGCCAGGGCCCGCGGATGCCAGGGTGGCAGTGGCGAAAATGTTGCCCCGTAGACGCCAAGTGGATTTGGAGAGCAGGGCGACCGGTCTCGAACCGGTGATCGTCGCTTTAGACGTCAGGTCGATGGAGTCGAAGGTGAAGACCGCCACGCCTTGGGCCGATAGCACGCCCGTATGATTCGCTCCGCCGGTGAGGGTCAAAGCGTCGGTATCGATGAATATCTCGGATGCCGGCGACAACTCCGCGGCCAGAGAATTGAAGTCCCGCGGGTTGTGCGGCGCCGATTCGGCCGCGCTCGCCCCGAAGATCAAGAGCAAATAGGGGAGGGAGAGTACGACAGGGAAAGATGCTTTGGGCCTGGGGACCATGACGGGCTCCTTGAAAGAGAAGGCGCGTCCAGCCGGTCATAACGACAGCAAGGAAACGAGCTCCAAACTAAAAATATGATCCCGAGAAGTCCTTGTCTATTGGCGAAAAATGGGCAATGGTGCGCCTTTTCGGCCATGTCCGGCATTTTGATGCCTATTTTCGTCGCGCCGAGCTATCTTTCAGCAATGTCTGTGCAGCTGAATCTCGTCTTTCGATGGTCTATATTTTCGGTAGGTACGCGAAAGTATTTCTTAGTGC
Organism: Epizoanthus stellaris; assembly: GCA_025403545.1. Classification (NCBI taxonomy): domain Eukaryota; kingdom Metazoa; phylum Cnidaria; class Anthozoa; order Zoantharia; family Epizoanthidae; genus Epizoanthus; species Epizoanthus stellaris. The sequence continues at coordinate 3,102 of JAOBYG010455502.1, forward strand.
ACCGGAGTCGCACCGGCGAGCCAAGATCGAAAGGCTGTTCGAAAACGGGCGGCACCGCCCATTATTGGGCAATTTACAGCAGCGTTTTTAGTCTCTAGGGTATAGCCGAATTTGATCTGTCCGGATGTTGTCAACTCATGGATGGGTCAGCCCAGGGAAAGGAAAAATCGATGGTCCAGACCCCACAGGCTCTTGCCGCGTTGCTCGCCTTATTAGTGCTCGGATTCACGCTCGACATGACCGGACCGGCCTCGGCTCAAGTGCTTGCTGTCGGTCAGGAGCTCCAGGTCAATGAGAATACTGCCGACTACCAAGACACCGTCTCGATCGGCGTCGATGGCGAGGGCGGCTTCGTCGTCGTTTGGGAGACCTATCAGGAGGCAACCGAAGACGGAGATATCAAGGGCCGGCGCTATGACAGCGCCGGCCAAGCGATGACCGGCGAATTCCTGGTCAGCACTTTCACCACCGACTCGCAGCTCGATCCGGTGGTTGCGATGAATGCGTCCGGCCGGTTCGTCGTGACCTGGAACACCGACGCCCCGATACCGGGCACCGACTCCTCGAGCGTGCAGGCGCAACTCTTCACCTCGGACGGCAGTCTGCTCGGTGATCCGTTCGTGGTCAATGCCTATACGACCGACGGACAAAGACTCTCGAGCGTCGAGATGGATGCTTCAGGATCCTTCGTCGTCGCCTGGCAGAGCTTCGGTTCCGACGGAACCGATACCAACTTATACAGTATTCAAGCGCGTCGCTTTGCTGCGGACGCCTCACCCCTCGACGATCAATTCCAGGTCAACGTGTATGCCACGGGGCATCAGCGCTTGCCGGATATCGCCCTGACTCCGACCGGCGCCTTCATCGTCGTTTGGGAAAGCCGCGGATCTGCTGGTGATGACAGCAGCTTCGACAGTGTGCACGCGCGTCTCTACGCATCTGACGGCAGCGCCATTTCCGGTGAGCTTCAAGTTAATACCTATACCACCGACGCCCAGACCGATCCGGTCGTCGCTTCGGATGCAGAGGGAAATTTCATGGTCGTCTGGCAGAGCTTCGGCTCGGATAATGGCGATAACTCGGGCTGGAGTGTGCAGGCGCGACGCTTGGCTGCGGACGGCAGCTTCTTGGGCGATCAGTTCCTGGTCCCCGCCTACGTCACGGGCTCGCAGCAAAGTCCCTCGATCGGTTCGGATGGCGCCGGCCGATTCGTGATTTCGTGGCAGAGCGACCGAGCGCTCGGCGACAGCAGCGGTCAGAGCGTCCAGGCCCGACATTTCGCCTCAGACGGTTCGGGCCTCGGTGAGGCCTTCCAGGTGAATTCCTATACGACTGCGAATCAGTCTCGTCCCTCGGTCGCCGTCTCGCAGAGCGGCGATTTCGTCATCGCCTGGGACAGTGATGGCTCCGCGGGCACTGATACGCATGAGACGAGCGTTCATGCTCAGGTCTTTCGCGTCACCGGTGGTGTCGGTGATCGGGTGTGGCGGGACGCCGATAGTGATGGTCAGCAGGACGAAGGAGAAGCTGGCGTCGCCGGTGTCCGGGTCAATCTCTGGGACGATCTCTCAGAGCTGGTCGCTGCGACTGAAACCGACGACCAGGGGTTGTTTCTGCTCAAGGCGGAGCCTGGGAATTATTTCCTCGAATTCGAGCTGCCGGCTGACTTCTTATTCACCCAAATGGGGCCAGGGGGCAGTCCGAGCGACAGCGATGCGGATCCTGCAACTGGCGAGACGCCGACTTTCAGTCTCGAGCTCGGGATGGATGATCTGAGCCTGGACGCTGGCTTGGTCCGCGGTCCGGATTTTCTCTTCGGAGACAGTTTCGAATCCGGGGATACGAGCGCTTGGGTCATGACTTTTCCTTAGCCTGGTCGCCATGTCGATCGGTGATTCATCTCGGTTAATGATCCATGACGCCAGCGAAAAACATAGCTGCGCACGTTCTTCTGAACGCAGGCTGACTTGACCTAAAGGGGAATCGATGGATTTGGACGAGCTGCGCGCGTTTCTTGCTGTCGTCAAGGCCGGATCGGTCGCCGGAGCCTCTAAAGACTCGCGGCTCGTGGGCTCGACGATTGCCCGCCGCGTCGAGGCCCTGGAATGTCGGCTCGGGCAGAAATTGATCAGGCATGGCGAGCAGGGCATGACCTTGACGATTTCGGGTCTTCGACTGGCGGAGCAAGGTCCCAGGGTGCTGGCGGCGGCGGAAGAAGTCGAGGCGGCTGTGCTCGAAGATCGCTAGCAGCTCTTCGTTTTCGCGCAGCACTGAAGGATCTTGCGCAACCTCTGGTGGCAGCGGCAGCGAAGGTCTATAACTACCTGGGCGATGATTCGACCGGCGATGGTGATGGCGACGGCCCCTGCTCGGATAGCGATTGCAACGACGCCGATGCTACCAACGCCTGCTTCATTTTCGCCGACGGCTTCGAGTCGGGTGATGGTCGATGTGGTCCTCTTCGCTGCCGTAAGAAGCCAGGGCCAGGTTCGCGTCGTATAATCCGATGCACTCACTGGTGATTTCACCCGCGTTGGAGAAGACGTGGACCTCGACGAATTGCGGGCCTTCCTGGCCGTAGCCGAAGCCGGTTCATTCAACGGCGCCTCTAAGGCGACCGGTATTGCCCGCTCGACCCTCGCTCGGCGAATCGAGTCGATGGAGCGTCGCATCGAGGTGCGCCTGCTGGTCAGCGCCGAGAACGGTGTCGAGCTGACCCAGCGCGGCCGGCGCCTGGCCCAAGAAGGCCCGCGTGTGGTGGCTGAAGCCCAAGCCGTCGAAGCAGCGATCGTCGATCGGCCGGATGAGCTTGCGAGCACGATCCGATGCGTGATCCCGCCTGGAATCCACCACCTCGGTACGGCCAGCATCACAGCCAGGGTCAACGCGCGTTATCCCGGCGTGACGTGGCATTTCGAGACTCACCCTGTGCCGTCGTCATGTTTGGCGGCGGGAGAGGCGGATCTTGCGATTCACTGGGGCATTGGTCGCCCTGAAGGGCCGTGGGTCGCCCATCGCCTCATGGAAATACCGGTTCGGCTACTAGCCAGCCGGGACTACGTGACTCAGCACGGCTTGCCTGAATCGCTCGAAGATCTCGCCGCGCACCAAATTCTTCTGTGGAAAGTGCCGGGCTTCCCGCCGGGGTCTTTGCCGCTCTTGGACGGCGGCGAACACCCGTTTCGGGCCAAAGCAGTCAGCCCAGACATCCTCGTGCTTTTTGAAATGGCCCGCCAGGGGCACGGTATGGCCCTGATGCCATTCTTGAACATCCCCGGTGATACCTGGGCCCAGGAGCACGCGCTACCGATCCTGCCGGAGATCGTCGGCGCTCGTATCGCCACCTGGCTGATCGCTCCGCGCGCCCTCGCCGACACCAATGCTGTGCGCGTAATGGTCGAAGAGAGCTTGGCCTTCATGGGGCAGCTCAGCAAGTCCAGCGCCATCGTTTGATTTCTACAATGAGCTTACTTGGGGCGTCAGTCGACAAGAACACGCTCGCGTTTCATCGACTCTTTTTTGCCTTATAGCGTCGATGCCGACCAACTCGACAGATTCCCGGACTCGAATCCGTCTGCGAATAGCCAGGATTGAATCTCCAGCACCTGATCGGCGGCGACTCCTTGGCGCTCGCTTTGCGTACCGTCGGGCCAATCGACCTGGATGAGGTCGACTATCGTCGCATCGCCGAGGCCGAAGAACGCCTCAGCCGGCTCCTGGCCGTAGAAGCTGGTACCGGCTGTGATGAGTCGCATTCTCCAGAGATCGCCGACCTTGACTCGCACCACGGCACCGATAGCGCGGTGGTTCGGTCCGTACATTCTTGGCTGGACAACCAAATAGTGGTGGTCGTTGCTCGATGTGTTGTCGAGCAGACGAATCTGATGGCTCTGGGTGCCATGACCGTTGCAGCTTTGCACCAGGTCGAGGTCGCCGTCGCGGTCGTAGTCCGCCGCTACCAAGGCGCTGCCCCATTGGTTGTCGTCGAATCCCGCCGTCGTCGAAATGTCGGCAAATGTCGCCGGCACGTCGCCGAGATGGTGAAAGAGCTTTGAGGCGTCCGCGGCAGCCTCACCGTCGAACCAGCCGTTGGTCGCCGCCAGGTCCAGATGACCATCGTTATCGGCGTCGAGAAATGTGCAACCCCAACCCCAACCACCGTCATCCACCCCGGCGGCCTGCTCAACGGCAGTGAAGAGCACGGAGCTCTCTGCCGAATCGTTGCGCAGCAAGACATTGTGACGACTGGGCGTCTTTATATTGGTGATGTAGAGGTCGAAATCGCCGTCGTTATCGTAGTCGCCGAGGCTGACTCCCATATCGTTCCAGGCGCTATCGGAGCCGGATTCCGAAGCTCGGTCGACGAAGGTGCCATCGCCTTGGTTGATCCACAGCTTATTCGGTGCAGCGTCGGCGGGTTGGTAGATATCGAGTCGACCATCACCGTTGAAGTCGTGCAATATCGGCTGCCAATAGTGTCCAAAGACGTCCAGGCCGCTAGCGGCAGTGACCTCGGTGAAGGTGGCCCCGTCATTGCGCAGAATTCGCACCGTACCGCCCCACAGACTCACCACCAGATCGAGGTCGCCGTCGCCGTCCAGGTCGCCAGCCGCCAGGCCACCACGATGAGAGGCAGTATCGACGATGGCGTCGTCGGGCAAGCCGGCGCTTTGGGTGGCGTCGTCAAATTGGCCGTCGCTGACCTGCCGGTAGAGCCTCAGAGTGGAGGTCTCCGGACAGCTTTCCTCGGCGCTCCAACAATCGCTGGCAGTGATCAGATCGAGTCGGCGGTCACCGTCGTAGTCGAAAAAGAGCGCTACCCGGCTGCGCCCGGAAGAGGCCAGCCCGGCGGCTGCGGCGATCTCCTCGAATCGGCCGTCGCCGAGGTTGCGATAGAGCTGATCGGCGACCCCCTCAGCGTTGGGCACGAAGAGGTCGACATCGCCATCGTCGTCAAAATCGGCAGCGGCCACACCGCCGCCTTTTCCGAGCTCCATCACCGATGGCAAGATGCCGCGATCCGCGACTTCGGCGAATTGAGGCTGGGCGCTGGCCATCTCAGCGAAGAGAATCAGAGCGACCGCGCATAACGGCACGCGGCTCACGGCTTAGAGATTCTCGCGCGGAGGGCGAGCGTCATGGCCGGCATCATCGACCGAGAAGCTCAGCAGTCCCACTGGCAAGGAGCCGCAGCTTCCCGCGCTTTCAATGATATCGAGAGCGATCGAGGTGACGTTGGCGACACTTTCACAGACGACACAATATTGAGTCCCTGACGTCAGGGCTTGATTTAGCAGGCTGATTGGAGAAACGCCGGTATTTGAGCCCGCACATGCGGCTGGGCTGGCTGAGCAGGCTCCCGTGTAGAGGTTGACGGCCATGGTCGTGGAGCCGGGAGTGTAGTTGCAGGTCACACTGATCGAGCAGTCGTTTTCTGGCACAAAGCAGGTGACAGCTTCAACCCCCTGCTCGTCACAACCGGCGCCGGTCATGTTGAGGTTATTCCCAAGAGGTGCCGGAAGGTTTAGGTTCTGCGGGAAACTGTCCGTACTGCCGAGATTCTCGCTGCCATCACAAGAATTGCTGATCTGAGCGAAGGCTGGCGCTGTGAGAAGGCAGATAGCGGCAACTAGAAAGAAGACCAGACAAGAGGGGGCGCTGGGGCGGTTCATCGGGGAAGATCTCCATTGGGTTGCTGAGGCGTCGATGCTATTTCGAAGCAAGAGTAGGCGCCGCCGGATCGAGCTGTCAAGTTGCGTTTCAGCTCATCAATTCGGAGCGCCCCAGTTAGAAACGGACCAGCCGACGTCCAGGATTCTTGCGTCACGCACGAATAGGAGTTGATTGCCGCCGGGCGCCGGAATGAAATGTCGGGCTTTTGCACGCTCCTGCGACTCGATGGGAGAACGCGGTGCGCCTCAATGGACCGCTGCCAATAGCTGATCATAGAAGCACTCGGCATCTCTCGAAAATAAAGGATCAAGTCATGAAATATAGCACCACTCGCACTTTCGGCTCCGTACTCCCCGCCATCATCTTCTCCGCCATCATGCTCGGAGTGGCTTTTCCTATTTCAGCCCATGACGATGGACTCACCTGTCACAATCACGAGGTTGTCAGCACAGGTCACTTCTGGGTTTTCGCTGGCGCCACGACCGATGTAGAAGCCATCGAGCATAATTTTGAGAATCTGCTCGCAGCCGAAGGCTCGGCCTTTGATGCTGGTGATCTATCAGCTGCCCGCCGTGGCTTGAGCGAGCTCGATGAGATGGTCGAGTCTATCTACCTCCTGGTTATTCGCGCTGAACGCCAATCCGGCTCGGAGGCGGCCGAAGCTCTCGAGCTCGCCCAATTCGTCTTTGAGGCCCTGCCGATTGCTCGCTATGCCGAGTTTGAGAGCTTCCTGTCGGAAAATCGGATGGGGACCGCGGTGGTGCTGCCGATCGAGGATGTCAGCGCGTACCTGAAAACAGAGCTCTCTGTGCCCGAAGCACTCGTGAGGCTCGTTGAGCGGGCCGCGGAGTCTTGCTGATCGGTAGAGAAGGCGGAGGCCGCGAATGGAGCGGATCCGAATGCCAAAACACCAGAGCCCCAGCTTGGCTGGGGCTCTGGCGATACTCAAGGGGCTGAGGGCAAGCTCCGAAGGATTATTTACCTTCTTTAGTGACCAAGGCAGGCCATTCCTTGTCGGCCTTGGCCAGGTTCGCCGCCTTATCTTTATCGAACCTTTTCTTGATGCCGAGATCTTTATTGAGCAACAAGCGACCGTCGATGATCTGCCAGGTTTCGATCTTGGTCGGGAAGAGCGAGCCCAGAGAAACACCGAAAGCACAATAGCCGCCGAATTGCGGCGCATAGCGATCCGGATCTGCAGTGAAGGTGCTGCGGTTGGCTTCAGAGGCAAAGTGGTAGGTGGCGCCCTGGTGGCTGGCGGTGATCGATGCCTTGCCGGGTACGGGCTTCGAGTCAGTGAAGAACGCGACCGGATCGTGGCCATCGAGCGCCAAGTGGTCGCCAGTGGTGTGGACCAGATCCTTGGCCATGACGGGTGAGACAGCCAACAGGACCAAAATGAAAGTCAGTGTGAGAGCTTGACGCATGATTCTTTCCTCGCCAAAGAAGGTGGCGGTCATTCGCCTGCCTTCATTTCATTGGACGCGATGGTCTTTCGAATCCTTACCAACGGTCGGAAAAACTATGCGCTCGGGCGAGGACTGACTGAATCAGGCTCACGTTGTAGCTCGATCTCGGATCGCTCTGAGCTCAATCCGCGAGATAGGCCCAGCTCAAGTGAAGGCCGATATCTGGCCTATTGTCATAGGCCCGAATATTTTCGGTGATTCCGAACCCGAAGATGCCAGCTTTGGTGGCTCTTTTTATGCCGAGGGTGATTTGGAGCTCCAGCTCAGAGACGGCGGAATCGAAGAGTCACTGAAGGCGTGCTCGGCAGCGAGCAATTGCAGAGATACTCGGGTTCGGCGTCTCTTGCCGAGTGCCCGCATCCAGCTCACGTGAAGGGACGGCAGTAGGGGAAGATCGACTCCCTGGTTTTCGAAACTCCGGGCTCACCGCCGCGAGTCGAATCCAAATAATCTTCGACGGTTTGGCTGATCTGAAACTTCAATTCAGCAGTGACTCCCAGAAGCAGTTCTCTGGTCCCTTCTCCCCCCGGCGACCGGGGGGAGAGGGGGCAAGAAAAAGACAGAAGAGCAAGTTTCAACCCCGTATGATCCGCCGGCTCGGCGGCGGTGGCGCCGCTGACCTGAAACTTCGTCCTGAGAAGCAGCAGATGGTGTCTCTATCTCGATGCCATCGGGCGGATCTACACCAGCCATGGGAAGTCCGCTCAGGGGCGAGAACTCCTGGAGTCCGCGCTTCGGCGTCGTCAATTGCAGCCGCCCTCGGCCAGGTCGCCGAGGGCGGCATCGTCACTCAGTGATTTCGCTCGAAGCTGCGCAACCGCTCCGAGGCTTCATCGGCCTTCAGCAGTGCTCGTCGCACCCATTTCGACAAACCAACCAAATGTGATTGCAGATCAAGTAGTCGAATTGAAGAACTTCGCCACATTCGTCGACGATATCTTGAAAGGTCTCTTGACAATACAAATCGTGGCTGCCATCGGGCAATATGCAGTTCTCCTCGAACCAAAACTTCGCGTCCAGCTCACAGGCATCCGCCCGATTACTGGCACGCTCTTCACATTCTAAGCGGATATCCGGGCAATCACTGCAGGGGACCTCGGGGTCGATGGCACTGGCTGGGACGGCGAAGATGCTCACGATGGCGATGCCGAGAATCGTGAGCGCCGAAGCTCGGAGAAATGACGTCAGCGAGCGCTCGATGGCATTATTCTCAGCTCGTGCCGTCCTCGTGTCGAAGTGATTTTTCATGTTCTTGTCCTTTCCGTTTTGGAGTGATGAGCAGAGCCCATGGCCTCGGACAGATCTCCGGCCGGAGCTTGCTCCTGTTCTTCAGCCCGGCCGCACTGCGTGCGCGATGCGAGCCGTGGGACCTCGTTCCTTGCGAGGCAAAATGTCTGATACCAGCGACCCGCCTTCTACCTGCCGTGACAATCGGCCAGCGCTGCATCCGGCCTTCGGCGTTGCGCTTCCTCGCCGATAGCGCATCGCCCGCGTCAGTACTTCTTGAAGGCCAAACGCTTTTCAGGCTTTAGCAGCCTACGTCATTTCGAAATCGCACCACTAGTCGACGAGGGGAATCAAAAAGGTCGCAAAATTGTTGTCTTCACGACCGAGCTCGTCCACGAAATCACTGGCATCGAGGTGAAAGAGTATGTACATGGGGTGGCCGATGAACTCTGGCGGCCGGGGCCATGAAACTCCGTAGGCATGAATTGCCCCAGGCTCGAGCTCACGCACGACGGCGATCGTGTCGCCCGAGATCAGGATATCGGAGGGATCGGGGTGCTCATCCGCGGACAGCCTGACTTCGAAGGTATACCCGGGAACGGTCGCTTCTCCGAGATTCGCAACCTGGTACTGGATCTGCACCCACCTGCCCGGACATGGACCACTGCCGAGACATGAGCGATTCACCAGGTAGGCAGAGAGGCTCTGCACTGCCAGATCTGGAAATTCGTTCTGAACTATCGAGGGCCGGTAGCCGGTCGCATCCGCGTACTCCCCGGCCCCGGCGCTGTTCACGCCCCTGAGCCAATAGTAAACGGGTACGTCGGCCGGAGCTTCGTCATCTATGAATTGCGACCCGGCACCAGGAAGCACCGCAATCCGGTCGCTGGCTTCCGGCTCCGCCACGTAGCTATCTCGGCGATAGAGCTCGTACTCCGTGGCGTTCGGCACCGCTTCCCAATCCACCAAGATGTGCTCCACCACATCGTCCGTGGCCCTCAAGTAGCCCGGGACAGCCGGGACCGAGCCCGCGCTGAGAGCTCGTCCTTCCGCCGGCCCCGACCAGGGTTCTTCAAAGGCCCTGATCTCGTAGGAATAATCGTCTCCAGGGATGACATCGCTATCCAGATAGGGCGATGGTTCTTCGATGTCGAGCGTGACCACCTGCCCCGTCAGGCTGTGGCTTCGCCGAAGGGTAAAGGCGTTCACGTCGGGCTGCTGGTTCCAGGTCAATCGAATGGTCCCCGTCGGCACGTCACCATCCTCCGGGCCGCCATCGCTCGCCTCGAGATCCCAGTCCCGGATCAGCACATCGTAGTCGTCTGAATAATTCCATGGCCCGACCCGGGTGCCGCCGCTCCACCTGGCGGTCTTGAACTGCACTCGATGAGAGCCGATGTAGCCATGGAGATTCTGCTTCGAATCGATCGACAGCAGCGCATCGAGGCCGCTGTCTCTCCAGGAACCGCCGTCCACACTGACCTCGTGTTGGTGGATATCTTCGGAATCCGGAATATCGTCGGTGATGTGCACGGTCATTTTCGGTTCGCCCGATGCGTCATAGAAGAAGTTTTCGTCGTAGAAGAAGATGGGAAGGGGACCGGCTTCGGCGAAGGTGACATAGTTCGAATGATACTGCTCACCGTGGCTCTCCAGAGCATATTGGTACACACCCGCGGCCAGGCCGTGGTCGGTATGCTGGTAGCCGGTGAGCTGACTCGCGATGGTCACGAACGCACCGAAATTCTTGCTTCGCAGGAGATCGAAGGAGTTGTTGTTCGCATTGTCGTCATCGTCTTCCCACTCGAGCAGCACATCGCTCGTCCCGGGGAGCACGGTCGCGGTGAGCACGGTCGGAAACTCGAGGCAGCCACTGACATTGATGTCGTCTGTGGTCAGCAGGTTACGGATGTCGGGGTCGATGTCGACGCAGATCTTCCGAATCGGCTCGGTGTGGAGCGGCGCAGTGAGCTCGAAGAAATTGAGCGCCATGTTGGCGTAGTACTCGATGCCGCGAGGGTCGAACGTCGTCTGGTGATCAAGCGAATAGATGCGCTCGCCGTCTCGATCGAAATAGGTCTGATCGACCCGAAGCTCGAGCGTGTCGTCCGGGTCATATAAACCCAGATCGATATTCCACCCGAGACTGTAGTCGTAGGTGTAGTAGGCATGTCTAAAATCGTTCGGATAGTCTTCATCGAGCACCCACCAGGAATCATGGATGATGCTCGGCGGGCAGGTCGGATCGCAGGAGGTTTCTCCTCCACCGGTACCGCCATCGCCATCTACGGCGACATCAAGGCGCGAGTAGCTGCCGATATTTCGGCTGATCGAATCCTCGATGTTCACCGCTTGCAGCTCTTGCGCCCCCTCGTTCTCGAAGCTGTGCACGAGCGCCTCGGCATTGCCTTCTTCCAGGTCGAATTCCACCTTGTCGCGGATTTCGCCATCACGGGTCCGTAGCCCGATCTCTATGTCGTCCGCCAGGGGATAACAAGGCCTCATCCACACCTCGTAGGTCTCGGGCAGGTGTTGATCGGTCGAAATGGGACCGGTCAGCACCGGTGCCAGAGCATTATTCTCGATCGGATTCAAGAAATCTTTGAAGTAGATGGACTTCTGGTAGAGATCGGCGAAGTCCTCACCTTTCCCCAACAAGCCGCCATAGGCGTAGGGCAGTTGCAGATCGAAGTATGAGTCGAACATGGCGCCCGAGACCGCCTCGTTCTCACCATCGCCATCGCCATCACCACATTCGTTGCCGAAATACCCCCATAGCCGATTCTGAACCCCGGGCCTCAACCCGACCTCGGCGAAGAAGAAACTGTCGCTATAGAGATTCGCCCTGACCCTGGCATCGAAGAACGGCTTGGCCTTGAGGTCGACTTCGGCGGCGGCGGTCGGGGTCGGATCGGGGGGCAACAGATTGAACGAATGGCTGCTGGTGCCAGTGCATCCGTTCGCAACGCATCGATAATCGAGGCCGAAGCTGCCATTCCAATCCACGCCGACGGTGGTCGAGCCCACCGCACCGGTTGACAGCTCGATACCGATGTTGACCGGCAGCTTGAAATTGATGACGACGGGGAAGTAGCCAATGGGGAATGTGAGCCGCCATATCGTGGGATCGAAGATCTTCTTCTGATAGGTCTTCTCCCAGCCGAATTCGCTTTGCACGGTCATGCCGAGGCGCCCGTTCACGAGCTGGATGGCAGCATGGAGATCGAAAAAGTCGATGGCGACCGACGAAGGTACGCAGAGGAAAGTGCCCGTATAGTCAACCCGATATTGGACCACCAGATCGAGCTCCGGCTTCACCTCGACGGCGTAATCGATCTCTCCGCTGGCCGTGCCCTCTTCGAACGGCAACGTGCCTTCGAGCGGATAGCTCAAAGCGAAGGATTCGGCAATTCGACCCACCGTGCTTTCACAATCCGTCGTTCCTTCGGTGAGATATTGCATGGGCACGAATCCATCATTCCAATAGCTTTCGACGATCTCTTTGTGGACGATGAAGAGCTTGTTGTTGACGGCGGGCTCGAATCCGGTGCCCGGCGCCAGGAGCTTTCTTTTCTCCCCCACCGGAAGAGGGCTGTTGTTGATGCCAGCCTCTCCGGCGATGATGTAGAGCTCCGTGGGAGGTTCGTTCTTCCTGGAATCGAGCACGCTGGTCAGCATCCAGCCTTTGCCTTCGCTTCGGACTTCCATCAGGTATGGACCACTGGCGACCGGAGCCGCCGATGCTCTGCCTGCCAGGGCCAGGGCGAAGAGCCCGAATATCGAGAGGATTTTGAAAGGGCGGGAGAATATTCGTACGTTCACGGTCCAGACTCCTCGAGAGCGAGTTTGAGTTGCCAACCGGATGTCGGCTGCAGGGCGTTCGATCCGATCTTTCGATTCATCTTTTTCATCGACCAAGACTTTCTAAAGGGTTGAATATCGGTTCTAGGGGAGGACACGAGCCACGTGGGATTTTCGGCACTACATGGCTGCCATCGCTTGGCGGCCACCGCGTGGTTCGATCCCTTCGATTTACGTCGATCACGACCTCGTGCTTAGAGTTAACGAGAGCCCCGGCGAGATTGGCTGGACGGAGGCGCAATCGCATCGATTTTTCAGTAGGATGCGATCTGATGCGGTCTCCTAAAACGATCTTCACCGACTACGTGCGTGCTCTGGATCCCGGG
>JAOBYG010456613.1:1515-15649 GCA_025403545.1 Epizoanthus stellaris
GGTATAAAACATGAATATTTGAAACCCTCTCCACTAGCAAATCAGTAATACAAGTTGCTTGGAAACAGTATTGTGTTGTGATAGACATCGTAATTATGTCGAAACGTTACTAAACATTTTGATAGGAATGCTCCACGTTGCCTTACTTGCGTATAGTTCAATGATCAACTTGATTAACCTTCGTAAGTGTGCGCATGGCTTGAGAAAGTGTATTTGAAGTTTCCATTTCATGTGTGCGCGTTAAGGAGGAGATGTACAGGAAGGCCATGAAGCAGCATCTGTTCCTTGAAGCCTGCGTGGTTACTCAAAGGAGCAAAAATGTTCTATGCTTACCAGAGCCCATGTCTCTTGTTCTATTTGATATTTCCCATCGCTTGTTTCTCTTGTTCCTTGGCCTGTATATCCAGGGACAATCGCCTGCTACAAAGTCACACTTTCTCACAGTCTTGGCTGTTGGCCGAGGAAACAATCGAAAGGCAATACGAATAAGGCGTAGTTAGCGGGTACGGAGAGTCACAATTTATCATATCAGGTAACATAGTGGTCTAACTTCTAACATTATGCTTAAATATCATACGCAACGTCATGTTCTCCACACTCAAGAAAGTGAGGTAGTTCCTTTCATTAGTCAGAGTTAGTGATCTTCATTTGCTCACCTTTTAGATTAAGATAACCAGTGACTCTGGTAATGGCTTTATGCGAGATGGAACGTTCTACGAAGAAATACTTTATCTGTGGGAATGTAACAACATCATTGTTAATAATGTTTTTGTGTAAATACAGTTAAAGACGACATATGAAAAACTTCGCGTCCATTTGTACAGTATACATAAAATGTTCTCTAGTTTGCAACACTCCATGTTACGTTACTTTAATTACATTTTAAGATGTAGGATCTGGATACTTGCTATCGTATCTTCATCTATCATATGCAATTCAATCCCATGGCCACACCACGTCACACCACACCACGTCCTGTCTCCTCTACTGTCCTCTCCTATCGTATTGTATCCTTTCCTTCCTGCCCTGCCCTGCCCTGCCCTGTCCTCACATCGCATCGCATCGCATTGCATCCCATCTTATCCATTCTTTCCATCTTAATTCATCTTATCCAACCTCAACCTAACTTAGCCTAATCTATCCTATCCTATCCTATCCTATCCTACCCTATCCTATCCTATCCTATCCTATTTTACCTACAGTAAGTGTCAAACGATGCACAAAAACCTTCAAACATCAACTACATTAAGAGCGCCTTAGCTACGGTTGAGCTTTTAAGTACAAAGTTGTATTAATTTTTAATTTAATATTAACATTTTGATCGGCTACAGCAATTTGGAGGACCCTTATGGAAGCACCATGTGTCACCGGCCACGCAGGGTCCTGAGTGAGTGAGTGAGTGAGTGAGTGAGTGATTTTAATACCAATGGTGGAGGATGGAATGGATAATGATTGTCGTATTATATTTATTGTACATCATTCACGTTTATTTCTATTAAACGATGTTTTTGTTAACTCCTATGTGTACAAAGGTGAACGAGTAAGTAATTTATTGTATTGTATACTCTAACGTCTGTAAATGGGCCACAAAAACTGGACAACTGAATCTTATCCTCATTTGAGGCTTACCTTCATGCTGTACGTTCCTGGCTGAACCACTGTGTTCAAAGTTGTGTTGAAGACTTGTGCTTGGCAATTTATCTGAAGCAAGTGGTTGACTTTGAATGTTTGTCCAAGAGCCTGGAAGGATAACGTGATTGGACATCCGGGACAGTGCACACCACGACAACAAAATCTGTAAACAGCTGACAGGTGGGAAGTGATATCAGCTATTGTGCCCATGTTGAATAGAAGGTTGTTATAGCATGTTATAGACTCTTATTCTACCAACATACCATTATTATCTTGTAATTTTGTGTAATAATTAACGCTTTTAGTCATAGGCCTTGATTTTCAGAATTTTGTTTCTTATTTATGACTACTAGCTCGCTAAACGCTTTCATTTTACTAGATTTTGCCCTTGTTTTGAGATGTTATGACGGCATGTCACTCAGTTTGGAAAGGCACTCTAGGGACTCTGATGTTTAATATTACTGGTCAAAAGTTTTCATTTGAATGGCACACTTTTTGATTTGTCAATAACTGAAAAGTTATACTACTTTAATTTGATAGGTACTCTGCGGACTAAAAGGGTTATTAATACTCATCAGAACCTTTCATTACACTGGTTAAACTCAGGACTCAGCCAAAGAACAAAATGCACCAACAGTTCTAACCTGATATTTGTAGCCCGGATCCAACTTCCAAGGACAGATTTTCTTTAGCAGAAATAAGGCGGAAGTCGACATAGCTTGTACCTACGGTAAAGAAACGCACACAACATGATTCGAGTGGTGAAAGACATAGAAAGAAAACTGAAGGTCAAATTACTACGATCATCTGAATATCTATACAGCTTTTATAATTTTAAGATAGAAGAAAGTGGCATAGTGCAGTTTTACATGAAATATGAATATATACGTAAATCACAAAAGCGGCTTTAGTATATCAGTCTAATAACTAGATCTGTAGAACATGCAGAACGAAAACTAAAAATTATTACACCATTTCGCTGGAATCAGTTTTTGCATTTCATATTTTGTTATTTTTGCTACTTATATTGTTCTAACAAACATATTAGTACCGTGTTTAGAACCCCACTTGCCTCTATAACAGGTAACATACATATGAAATGGAGAATATGGACCCCCGTGACTTTTAATATGGTTAAAAGATAAACTAGGCCAAGCATGCAGGTATCCGACACATAGCTGATTTTAAATTTACAATTTACAATTCAATAAATATATACATGGTTTGTTAATTATATACCTGTTATGTTTATTACACCCCTAGTTTGCTAACACTGTACCTGGTCTTATCCAGTACAAACGCTTTCCAGTGATGGGTCTCTCGAGTGTGCCATTGGGGGTCTTCATACCGACAGATACAGAATCCGCTACCTTGCCCTCCTTGTGTAACGTTTCCGTGGAGTACAGATGACACTTACTTAGTAACACCAGTTTAGACGTTTGAAGTTTCGGATACCTGAAATTCGCCAAATTAACGCACAATGTTGTCTAATAAATTATCGTGATAGTAATCTGGAACCACACCCTCCGTGGACAGGCACGTTATAAACCATTATTAAATTCCTTCGATAGAACGAATCTCGACATTCTATGTGGGACTATAAAAGGTCACGCGACTGTCAAAAATGTAGGATAATCCGGAGTTGTGTCATGGATGACCTCTAATAAGTTAATGTTGAAATCAAATATGGACCGTACAGACAAAATATTGGTTATTGTCATTATTTAATGAGTTTACCTGTTGGTGATTGACTGCTTGGGACAAATGTTTTCTGTTCAAACGTTTAAAGGTGTTTGGAATTGAAAGGGTTTGTTGATAAACATTATATGTCTTATATCAGAAAAGGTTCGGGTATACCTGAAGCAAATGGCTCCTTCAATACTTCGATTCAATCCCTCTGTAATGGTAGATGTGTATATGAACATAGAAATTTCAAAGCAAAAGATTGTGCAAGTGTGCTACATAAAACTCCCATTGTCATAACAACAAGACAAAGCTTAAGTGAATAGGCCATACTCTATAGTTAGTGGTTTATCAAAACTTATTAAATTCAACCCAATGGTTATTGAATTTCAATCCATTTGATTGGTTCAATACTTACTGGTTATCAGGCGATATTCACGAGTTTGACCTTATATGGAGAAACAGCTGTTTCCAAAACAGAACAGGTGTTTCTTAAAAGAGAAGTATATTTTCAAATCCTCCTGTTTTACTCTTAATTCCGCTTGGTTTACATTAAATTCCGTTCGGTTTGCACAAAATTAAAAAATAGTATGTTGGTATTTAATAAAACAATTATTCCACTCACACTTGTTGGATATGAGACTATTATAGCCAACTCGGGGCTGTGCTCCTCTTTGGCTATCTATCACCTCATGTCCAACGTGTGTTCGTGGAATAATTGTAAGTATAGCTACAAACATGCATTTCTCTTATATAAAACTGTTTCCGTAATCAACGTTTTCATTTAAGACGTAAGATATAACAAGCCGTAATCTAATAACCTCCAGTCTACAACGCCTTTTGGCGTACTCGGCCATCTCTTAATAATTTCTCGTCTTACATCATCTAAAAAATACTAACAGTAGCATATATATTTGTTACTTTCCCCTCATCCCTTACTTGTCCCACTGCCTATGCCTGGTCCACCGCCCTCTAACCAGCTGAAGAATTCTTTGGTTGCTCATCTCATCCTGACCGCCCTGTGTTACACCATCTTTCTTGAGATGTGCAGCGTCTGCCAGATTTATCCACACTTCACAGTCATCGTCACATGATGCGTAAAATGTGTAATTACCAGTCTCCGGGACCTTGGCAAGACAAAATCAAGATTACAACTGACTTTTCCTGCTCCTTCAACTAAAGTATTTATAAGTTACCCAAACTACCTAAAGTGCATTCAAAATTAGCAATAACATCTTGGTGCTATGTGGGATACAAGTTTGCGTTCTTAATAATGGGATAAGGTAGACTAAGAACATGCACCCTTGACCGGGAAAGGGAAAGGAGGGAGGGGGAATTTTAAGTTTTCCATCGCAAAGTTTTCACCAACTGTTTCTTAATTAAAGACGTTTTCCGAAGTTATTTCCAAGTTGTTACGCCTGTTCAATTTTTCATAAAAAAAATCGCAAAGTTGAAAGTTTTTAAATTTTGTCAAGAAATGGCAATTTTCTTCTTCCAAAACTTGCTCATGACTTTACTTCAGTGAAATTTGCATTCTTACTTATTTGTATAACATGCAGCAGTTATATGAATGATATTTCGAATAAAAAGCCTAAAATGAGAAAGCAATGATTAAATTTTTGTTAAAAGTAACGTCATTTTCTTGGCTGTAGCACGTCACTACAATTTTAAAATTAATGGTAAAAGGTTAAACATTCACACCAAGTTTAAAAGCAAAATCTCAAACAGTTTTAAATATTATGGGAGGTCCAAACAATCCCCCCTTGCCCTTTAATGTTATGGAAAATGTATTGCCTGTTTTAGGGTTAAATATCAATAAAGCTTTTACAGTTAATTCGCATCGCTTCCTAATAGTAAGATATTTTACAGTGAACTGAACGAGTTGCAACCGTAAGACGTGCCGAACTCAGATAAGAATGACGTGATATTCTATGTTTGAAAACAAACGAGTTTTTACAATGGTAACTCTTTTTATATTTCATTAAGGTTACACAGAAATATGAAGAATAAGATATTCGGTAGTTGTTTTTGTTCCCTTTTTTATGATGATATATTGAATTCAATAAAACCTTGACTATTTTGCTTATGCCGCAACACACACTAAAAAGATTAAACATAGAAACCAACGCCTAAAGCAAGGGACACACCTACGTTTCAACAAAAATACCGTGCAATATTTTATACAGCTCATTGTTTAGTCCCATACTAATCACGATCAAGTCTGATTTCCAGAAGTCGCATACTGTCCAATATAACTTTAATGATGACTTTCATGGATACAATACACGCTCCAAGCAAGACATTCGCAAATCAAATGCGAAAAGAAGATGGGGACATTGGACCACTATTACATGTAATGCCGCAGCAGATGATTGGAACAGTTTGGATCGGTCGCTACGCGATACCAAAACTCTGTCTGCCTTTAAGGACTTTAAGCGTGGCCTCTCCCAAGCACAATTTTAATCCTTTGCCATCTTATCATTTAGTATATACTTTTTTGTAATTAGTAGGTTTTCGATTTCCTTTTATTTTATTTTATTTTAATAGATATGCATTTCTTGTAATTCTCGGTTTTAGATTTCCTTGTATTTTTAATAGTTATACATTTCTTGTAATTAGTCGACTTTAGATTTTATCAGCATGTATTATTGTATTTTTATATCATTATATAATTTTAGAGGTCCCTTCTGAAAACCACAATTTGTGATGTTGGCAACCTCAATAAAGATTATTATTATATATTAAACTTTCTGACTGAGCTTGAAGTATCTCGTTGTCGAAGACTGCAGCCCTCCTATTCAGCACAATGTTCGAAGTGGATATGCCACGTAAAAACAACAGAGTATTTACAAACCAAAATTGTGCTATAGTGTTCCTTTTGAATTAGTAGATTGCTCTCCTTTGGTTGAAGAAAAATATACTTGAAGGGCTTCGTACAAAGATCTGCTGCGCTACACAAAGGCGCTTTCTTTGAACGTTACCAATTATAAGCTATCACTACTGAAATTGTTTGTTGTTTCTAGAAGTTTGAACTTTGAAATATCATTGGTTAAAATATGGTTACTGTACCTGAATGTACGCTGTTAGCCGCTGTCCATAGTTCTCACTGATATCGGTTTGTGGGTCCAGGTCATAAGTTATACTGTTGACTGTATCCGGGTAGTTGGGGAATCTCTTATCTGATCGCAGCTTATCGAGTATAGCGGTAGGAATGTTGTACCATATTTCCTGCAGCACCCCGTTAGCGACATGGGGATCCTCTGTCAATTACAAGGAAAAAACTCAAGAAAGTTACATTCTAGACTCCTGTACTAGATTAACTATCTCGACCACCAGATATTTCCAGTTTCAGTTCTATTTGTCTTCAACTAAACTGAATGTATGGTTCTCTGTTTTGCAGTAATTTTGCTTTAAGCTGCTAACTCCAAGTTCCGCCTGTTGGGACATCTTTTTTACTTCAAATGGACCAGCACTCGCCCTCTTTAACTTTCTTATTATATGTGCCAGCAACATCCTATTTGGCCTGCTAGTTATTTAGTCATGTGACGTCTTGGACTTTTGATCAAGTCTGAAAACAACTTAAACAATTTGAAAATAATAAAAAATGCTAGAAATAATCTTATGTCAGTTAAATCTATGATTTCAAGCAAAAAATCTGAATTAAATCACTAGAGTTTCATCAGAAGTTATCTTTTGACAAAAGTATCAATCGATAATGAAAATTCACCATGAAAATAGGGAGGGTTGCGTACTTGCGATTAACACATCCAATTGTCTGCAGATAAATCCTAGGAAAAGTCTCCTGTTTCCCTTTAATAAATAAAATTAAAATAATAAATAATTTATAATAAGAAATGGTATTAAAAATGTCTTGGGGGTGGGGGGAGACTGATTCGTCTCCCCCACTCCAGATAGGGTTACAGCGACTCTTAAATATCTCGTGAACTAGTTATCCTGCAACATTGTAACTACTTATATAACAGTATAGTATCAATTCCACAATTAGAATGAGACAATCTATAAAACGATTATTAGGTGGGACTTGCCCTTTAGTTTAAGGCTGGTGACCTCACATTGTTCGAGATAGCAAGTAATTCGAAACAACCTTTTAGCAAACTAACAATGAAGAAATACAACACTGCGAAGTACAAGCGATAACTTGAAAGTTTGTCGCAAAATGTTTACTAGACAGTATGCCTGTAATTATGATCATATTTACAGAGCTCGTGGGGGAGTTAGAGGCGTTCGAATGTTGTTGTTTCAAAATAAATAAACCGAAGCTTCTTTCTTAAAATGCCAGGTTGCAAATCAATGATCCAATAAAGAATCTATAGCAGGCGCGGCACTTACCGGAAGCGTATATGTAGACCTCGCAGAGTGTAAGTGTTGCGTTCTTTCTTTCAATACGTATCGTCAGCTGATTGGTTAACTTCGACGGCTCGCACAGCAGAAGACGTTTGTTCTTGTCTTTGAAGTTATTGTAAGTTTTACATCTTGCAACCGTATCATTTACAGTCCCTAAATAGATCACCATCGTTGGCAGTGGATCAAAGCAACAGTCTTTCCTGTTTGTGATTTCTATTTTTACAACGTAAAGGTGTCTTCCAAAATCAATGGTCCACCATGGTCTGTTCTCCTGTAAAACAAAAACGAATTTGAAACCTAGAACATAAAGAGAAAGGTTGAACTGAAACGACAGTTTCCTAATACAAAGGCAACTGCGTCCAATGAGTCTAATCACATTCGACGGCTAAAATTAATTTTTGCATTTTTTTTTATTACCTCCTAATCTATCAAAAGAGTGGTACCTGGAATACAAACAGAGAGAGAGAGAGAGAGAGAGAGAGAAAGGAATTGACAGAAGCGAGGCTTCTGCCGATGTCTTATTAGTCCTACTACCGACCATTAAAGGACGGCTTGCAGTTTAAAATGACTAATCAAGACGTTAAAAAAATATACACACAAACATGTGTGTGAAAATATATGTATACGTATATGTATATCTAAAATAATAATAATAATAATTTATTATTACTATTATTATTATTATTATTATTATTATTTATTATTTATTATTATTATTATTATTATTTCTATGTAATTATTGCAATATAATTATATTTATAGAATAAGTATTATTCATTTCATAATTCATTTATATTGTTCATTTCATTTAATATTATTCATTGATTTAATTTATTCAACAACATAAAATTAGATAATAATTCAAATAAGATATAATTAAAAAAAATAAAAATAAGTAAATTAAAAATAATAAATAAATAAATAAATAAATTAAAAAAGATAAATAAATAAAATAAAATAAAAAATAATAATAATAGTGATAAAATGAGAGCTAGTCATCAGGTAGGTACCTTAAATATCATTATTGAAAGCCAGTTTCGAGAGAGAGAGAGAGAGAGAGAGAAAAACTAGGGGAGAGGCTAAGAATTAATGTGCAGAGTATTTACCTTTGCCAAAAGTGATCCAGCATTGAGCAAATACTGCCAATCAATCCACGTTCCAACATTGTTGTTTACCTTCTCATAAATTTTTTGGTTTATTTTCTTTCGTGTATCATCTTCGCGTTTTAAGCTGTCCATGTGATTTTGCCACTGAAACCATACACGGGTTTGAAGGATTAATCACTGACATAATTAATAAGGTGTGTTCTGGATGTAAACAATAAATACTAGTCTTTTAATTTCCATCTCATACCATTGTTGCATTGCATGGATGATGCACTTGTCATGAACTAGCCTACAGTCTAACCAGAAATAGCAGATACATGCTTGTATGCATCTTGCTACACAGGACAACAACAATACTGTGTCACAACTCTATCCTTGCAAGTTAACAAGTACACAAAAAATACTGTTGAAATAGGAATTTACAGTAACTAAAGCATTACTCGGTTATGGTGAAGAATCCGCACCATAATTTACACTAGAAGCTATGTTGGCCGTGCATCGGCTGACGAGCCACTGATGTGCCACCGATGTACAACCAACATGGTCCAATTTACTATATTTTCTCGTTTTTGCCACGTTAACCCTATTCAGACTGGGGGGGTGCAATGTGCCCGCGCCAATTTCAAAGAGTTGTAACTTTTAGACAATTCAAGAGTATCTGTTCCAATTTTCGGAGTTTTGCTCGAATTTATCTGGGAAGACAGTGATTGTGGTCAATTTTTTACTATGGGGCAGTTTGTTGCCATGGTAACCACGTTCTGAATGGCAGGTTTTGCTAACTTTGTACATTTGTTGTTTTATTTAATATTATGGCCTGAAATTTACGAATATAATTACATTAACCACTTCTGTGCAAAGTAAAAGTGTGTTCGGCCCAATTAAGGTAATTTATGATGTCATGAAAATTGCGCAATCGTTGTCAATGCAAAATCCAAAATGGCGGACAGATGGAAATTGTTTTAGTCCAACATTATTCAGATAACTGCGAAAACTAAAATAATAACGTGACAAGCATTACTGCCAAACCCTCACCCCCCACCCCCTTAGTTTTTACATTATATAATGATTGTACCTGCAAGTTTAGTAGTTTGTATAAGTAGCTCTTATGTGTTCTTCAGAAAGCCAAGTTTGGGTTTTATATTTCTTGGTTTGTGATTTGCCGAACTTTTTCAAGAACCCCCAATTTTTAACGAGATGACGTCATTATGATGTCATGAGGAAAACATAATTATGGCAAATTAATTAGTTTTCGGAGATCTACTTAACTTCCAAGTTTCATAGCAATAGCTTTAATACTTTGGGAGTTACAGACGCGCCCCCCCAGTCCCAGAAACTCCAAAAAAGCCCAGTCTGAATAGAGTTAAATTAACCTCTTTCGTGTTACCTGATCAGCCATAATGATATAAACAACTTGTAATCTATTTTTTGTCCCTTAAATCTTACGTTTTCGTAATCCTAAAATAATTTCACTTGTGTTTCACGCAAAATGTTAAATGTATCCCCTTCTCTTCGTTACGTACGTTTTATATACCTTTAAAGTTTATTATGGGTCATAGAGAGATCTCTAAAGGTTATCCTAAGTTCAAAGTGGCTGTAAAGTTTAAAACTTTATAACTTGCTTCCTCGAAAATCGGCCTGTCGCAATTTTGAGCAATGGAAATGTACATGTGGCAAATAATATTCTGGAAGACAAACCACAAGCACATGCACAGCGTTCTAAAATTATTTTACTCTGCGACAATATAAAAATATAAATTGAGGAACATATCGTAAATGCTCTATTAAGCCCCTGGAGGGGCTTATTTCTTTTCGGGACTTCTAGAAGAGGGGCTTAATAGAGATGGGGGCTTAATAGAGAGGGGGACTTAATAGAGAGGGGAGGGGGCTTATTCAAAATTCACTGACAGCTAAAGACGGAGACATTATTTATCTAGAAATGCCAACTAGCTTTAATAAATAGCAATACAGTCTGCATGTACTTGGGTGCTAAACAATCTCAAAACTGAAACAAATGGAGGACCAAGAAGGATTATTGATATACTCAAAACAAAACTCCATAAGAAAGTATTGAAACTGTACCTTATGAAGTTGGAAGTTGGGAATGTTGAGATCAAGAATAAAATACGCTTTTAACCCGTCCGTCCTACGTTGTCTTCTTTTTGGGGGTGGGGTGGGGTGGGGGGCTTAATAGAGATGGGAGCTAATTAGAGCATTTACGGTATTGAAGGATCTAATTCTCGGCAAACTTTGCGAATGAATGATAAACTAACTTGATTGATAAAAAATGCCGATAATTTCTACTCCTTTTCTGTGACTAACGTGACAAACACAATGAAGCATCGATCGAATCTGCCATTTGTTAACTTTTCGCGACCTTTTGGTTTATAATTACTAATTACTGCAGACAGATTGGCAAAACACATCGACCACAAATAAACTGGAAAGTTAAGAAATTGTGTGTTTCATCGAATCGGATCTGCAATAGGAACTTTTTCTTGTAATTCACGCGAAAGATTAATAAGAATCGATCACTGAATGGGTAGAATATGTGAATTATATATATATCTCGATCGGGCGTTAAATTAATTTACTTGAACTGTACTGCAGTTATCTGAAATGTCTTCATGGCAACTTTTGTAGCATTCTCCGTAGATTTTGAATCTGGAAGACTGAAATAAAAATTATTGACTGTTAGTTTGACAGCGAGCAAATAAGTACATCGACTTTTGACAAATTCGTTTGAAAGTGTCTAGCGTACTTGGCATGACTCCAATCAGTTTTCACTTGCTAATAAGCCATGCGTTATATGAATTGACTTGAACCGTACTGCAGTTATCTGAAATTATTGACTCGTCTGTTAGTTTGACAGTGCGCAAATAAGTACATCGATTATTGAACGTGTTTAGCTACTACATGTAGCGTACTTGGCGTGACTCGATCCAACCAGTTTTTTTCACTTGCTTTCAGAGAGCAATGTTAAAGCTGCACGTTAAATAATTCATTTACTTGAAAACTATTTTTGTTGTTCTTGATGTGCTTTATGCCAGGTATGAAAAGCTGTTACATGTACCTCCCTCGCGATTAATTTTGTACTATTTTATCGAGTTTTTGGACACTGGGAAGTTTGCATTACAAATTATTGATTCTTATCATCTGAACATAGGTAAAAATATCAACTATTTGATATTCCAACACATGACCAATGCACCACCGACATGCCACCGCAAAACAAAGCTACACCTTTATCCATAGACTCGAGTGCTTCACACAGGGCCATTTTAAATTTGTCATTACAGTATCTGTTTAAATTAATCATTACAGTATTTGGCAAACTAAGAAAATCTCATCACTCTTCCAGTTGAAAGACAACAACATCCATGCTCCATTTCTTACATCGGAGAAACAGCTAGAAATTTTGAAACCCGTCAACTTGAACATGAAGACTCTCCAAAGCAATCAGAGCTGAGCCTGCAAGACATTTGGTAGCCTGCGAACAGGCTCATTTGGCACACAAATGAGCTTGTTTGTAGGCTAGACATTTGGCCCACAATCCGCCACACCAATTCAAATGGCAAATAATTACCACAGCACATCTGTTGGGACTCAGACGCACTTTGGAAGAATTGTTTATTGCTAAATTCCAACCGAGTCTAAATAAGCAAGTACATGCTTATTATTTTTACATGTTCCCTAGAGGGATTACCTGTACATGTATATAACAACAAACCAAACATTTCCATAGTTGACCTGATGAAGATCACAATGATAGAAAACGTTTGTCGTTTTTAACTTATAACCCAAATTTTTTATCTGAAGGACATACATGTACATTTTAACAATAATGATACATGTATATATCATTAATTGAAAATTATTAAGGAAAATATATTAGTTAATATAAACAAGCACAAAATTTAACATGAAGGCGTATCAATGAACAAATGGAAGTGCAAGTGGCGGTGATGAGTGCTATGGATAATGTGTGAACAGTCAAAAGCAGTTCATAGTCTTCTTCAGAGATGGCTAGGGGCCTGCATGGATGTTATTGCAGGTATAGACAAGGCAGCCTGATGAGGGAGGAGGTTCCATGTTCTACATGTAATAGATCTGGGAAAGCAGTAACTGTAGCCAAGTACATGTATGTTTGACTGGGACTGGAGATAAGTAAATGGGTAGATTGTTGTTGAAGTGTGAGTGATGTCAAAGTTTGTCGGTGCACTGCTGAGGATGGCCACCTCATCCAAGCACTAATTTTATTATAGCTCAGTTTTTCCACATTTACTTTTGCTGTCCCAAAAGTACAATAAAGCAACTGAAAGCACTCTAACCAACTAATTTTCAGAACTTAATATTGGTTGTCAGACTAAAATAAACAGTTGAGTAAGTACCAGTATTACTCACCAGTCATTTGCTATAATTATACTTTCTCTTATACATGTACTTACCCTCTCAAAATAGAAAAGATATTTCTTAAGAGCCTCCCTAGCCTGGATCCCCTTGGACTCATGCGTGATATTTGGGTTTGACTTGTAACGACTACACTCATAGTACTCTGAACCATGGTTTTTCCAATCACCCAAACACATCCAGCAGAAATCTACAAACAAGTAAAACACTGTCTAAGATTAATTTTTATTGTTTCCTCACAAGTGTTATTCCATGTAAGAAATATGTCCCAACGGGCAGTGACAACATCACCTGACTGCCAACAACTGTCTGCATGGATATTCAAATCACTGACTGCAAGTAATTTGCAAAAAAGTCCCATCCTATATGTTATGTATATAACGTTAAAGTTTTTCTAAATAATAATAATAATAATAATAATAATAATAATAATAATAATAATTAGGTAATGTCACGATAACCTTCTTTGATAAAGTACTTGCATTTTGTGACCACTTAGTATTTACTAAGTTAATGACCTAGTATAATTAATAGCGTTACTTATTTAGAAAATTAATTGTAAACTTTGCATAGAAAATTTATATTTGTTAAAGGCAAGCGTTTTCTTAAGAAAAAGAGAGAGCATTTGTATGGTACTAGTAACACATTGATTTTGAAGAGTTATAACAACAACCTAAGATAGAATATACTGGGAATATTTTGCTGATTTTGCACTTAAATAGCAGTAGAAAATTAAATTGATGTACATGATGCGTGTGCAGAATAATAATTATTAGGGCAACAAACGCAAATCGTTTTGACCGATAGGACTAGTCAAGGAATCCAGATATACTATAACGTATAGGTTAACGAAAGGCAAGTCACATAAGCAGATATAAAACTTGTGTAGTTTTAGCAACATTTTATTCACTGCAGAAGTTCGTGGCGCATAACATGTAAAC
>JAOBYG010457724.1:0-10002 GCA_025403545.1 Epizoanthus stellaris
AAGTGAAGTGAAGTGAAGTGAAGTGAAGTGAAGTGAAGTGAAGTGAAGTGAAGTGAAGTGAAGTGAAGTGAAGTGAAATGAAGAATAAATAAATAGTTTAACATCTTCAGGAAAAAAGCCCAATTCAAAGCAACTCAAGGTTCACAAATATGTTTATAATTATTGACATTCTTAATTCCACAGTAAATCTTCACGTTTTCTCTCTGTTTCAGTCATGGTTTCCATATACAATACAATAATTTTATTTTTTTAATACAATACATTACCATAATTAATTTAGCCACATAAACTGGTTTAGAACACGCACGTATCTGCGATAAATTTATTTTGCCATTCTTCTAGCGTAACAAGAGGAGATCTCTATAGGTTGCCGCTACATGTTTGGATTCTGACAGCAGCAGGTTTTATAATAATAATAATAATAATAATAATAATGTCTTTATTAATTAAATATCGGTAAAAATACATAACAATAGTAATGTATACACCAAAAATAACATATGTTTTAAGGGGAATCATATTTGTTGGGGGGATATTTGTGCTGTATCCCACCCCCAACACATATCCAGTAAACCATCATTCACCTTAATAAATCTGTTTTGCCATTGGCTTAGTTTCTTTATTCAAGCATCAGTATAGACAGATGAGACAAATACATCGTCTAAAATTTGCCGTACAAGAAAATGGAATGAGTCGTTCACATATGCTATTCGTCGAAAGTGCCGTCAAAATGCAAGAAATGACATTTCTGGGCACCAAAACTTTCGAAATTCGCTTGGGGCATACCTCCCTAGAATGTCTAGGAGGTCGGGTTTCCTGATCTTTATCGTGGCAGGGAGAGAGTTCCAGAGTTTAGCACCTTTATAGGAGAATGAGTTCTGACTGATAGTAAGTTTGAATTTCGGGATAGAGAGATTGTCTGCGGAAGCCTGGCGTGTTAGGATATTGTGCGAGTCACGGACTTTCGTAAATTTGGAGCATAGGTAAGGCGGAGATTGATTGTTTAGGCACTTAAACATTTGAATGGCTCTGAAATACATAACACGATCAGAAAAGGGTAGCCAGTTTACTTTAGGTCATTGAATAATTTGCAACTGTTAATGTCAGTAGGTACATTATTCACTCATCTTCACTAAATAAAACTAATTACTTATCCATAAACAAGCTACCACTTAAAGCAAATAAAATAAATTTCAAGCTATTAACTCATTGAAACCGTTAGTTTTAATAAAGCTTTAGTATTTGAGCTGTAATATTTGGGCTATAACACTTAAATCTTTACACTTGTTTTTCAGTTGTATCCTTACGAATTATTGGATCTTATAAATGCCCTAAGCCCTAAGGGAAAAAATCCTACTCCTAACGTGACATAATATAGGCGGTTTAATTCCTTAACAGGTTAGTGTTAACGGTCCCATAAAGAAACCGTAATGATAAAATAAACGACCTCATCTGATAAACATAGACGATTACTGTAATGGATTACAAAATAATTTAAATTTATAATTCACATTGAGTAATTTTTAAATTCTCCAAGCACCTTTGTACGAAACATTTTCACAAGTAAATCCGCATGTAATTAACTTTTTGACGAAATCTTAATCGGATTATCCATGGTCAAGTTGAATAAAAGCACGCCTGTTACGGGACGTGATCAAAATAACTTGAACTGATACTTTGTTATGAAAAGTGTCATAAACAGAATTAATCTTTGACCAGTAGTCATATGCCCAATTAACACTTGTGTCTACTTCTCTAAAATTCAAATCACATAAAGACAGAAGACTCAAACATGCTAGTGATAACACGCTGGGTAAGGATCGCGGGTTTAATAGTTATTACTGTGGGTGTTGGTTCTGTGGGCAATCTTGAAGTCGTTTGGCTTCATTTACACATTACAAAATTCCAATTGGACTTAATACTGGCATGTCGGGAAAGTGCTGTTCGCGAACTAGCAAATCGAAACATGGGGTCGTTATGTTGATTTACCTCTAGCGACCATCCCATCTTCTCTTTCCCTTGATAAGATTTAGATGGGATACCAGTTAAATTTGTCACTTCAGTGCCCTAAGAACTAAACGATTGTATTTTGAGCGCTCAAAACAAAATAGAATTAATTTTTAGTTAACAATAGATGTTCTGTATAATTTATAAGTGAATTTGTATTGTTGAATGATGTAGAATTCACACATAGCAATTATAGTTTAAAACTTACTGATTGTACTCGTATACTAAATATCATTTACAAAGTCATCGACTGTATGTTGCTGTTGTTGCTGTAGGTTTAAAAATCAAACTTCGCACTAAACATCTCTTAACCGTAAGACGTAACCGAGTTACAGATACCTGCGGCACTAGCTGCCTACTGGAAACAATTTTAAACTAAACACATGAGGATAAGGTAACATACAATGTATGACTAGCGGTTACCACAGGTAAAGGTAATGCTGTCGAGGTTTTTTCTGATGTATACTGTGTTTAATGTTTTAGGGGTCGTAGAAAGTTTATAGATTTTTGGTACGGTAGTTGTTATTTTTTCAGGAATTTGTCTTTTAGATCAGGGTTTTTGTTTCCTCATTGCAGCTAAGGGGGTTGCAAGTGTTCTTGGTTGCTTAGTCGTTGGAGTTCATTTTTCTCTATAGGAAGCTATAACAACCTTGCTTGCAAAATGTTGCCAGTGTTTATCAAAGTTGTGTAAGATGGATCAAATCGCAATTTCAAAACCCACATGTGACATGTTGCCAAGGTCTCAATTCTCTGTATAGGCTGATTCTTTTTTTTCATTTTTCCTCATTTTTTTTGTTTATTTGGTGTAGTAGCATTGCCGCAGTTAATACGTGATATGAAAGTTACCTTCTACTCACATTTATCTTTGGACTATGTTTAGGTGCTCGATCAGGGTGTAGGAGGCAAAGTTACTAATATTTTTGTAATAACGACAAGTCCAGTAGAGGTATTTAACTATAAAGCTTTATTAGGAACCAAAAACGTTTTTACAACACTTTTTTTAAAACTCTTATACTTCACGTTGAGATAACGTGTAATTATAAATTTGGGATACAACTTGTTTTTTAAAGCATCGAAATCACAGCTAGTGTTGATTTTAAAGCTATACGAATCACATATCATGTTGATTAACTATCCAACCTTTTCTAATAACTAAATTAATCAACTATCCAACAAAACATAAACGAAAAACTTTTCAGATTTGTAACAACTACAATGTTTGTATAGAGCAGCTGAGTTCATCATCGTATCAGCGTGTTACATCACTCAATATATCACTCAATCAATTTTAGATCTCATGTTGATAAAATATCCAACAACCTTTTCTATTAACTATCCAATGAAACAGGAACGAAAAACTTTACAGTTTTATAACAACTACAACGTTTGTTTTGAGTATCTTAGTCCATCGTTTTATCAAGGTGTTCTATAACTAAATTATTTATCACTCAATCAATTTTAGATCTCACGTGGATAAAATATCCAACAACGTTCTGCAATGTAAACTATCCAATGAAACAGGAACAAAAGACTTTTCAGTTTTGTAACAACTAGTAACAATGTTTATTGAGCAGCTGAGTCCATCGTTTTATTAGCGCACTTTATCACTCAATTAATTTTAGGACGAACTTTGACCTTTTGTCTATTAACAGTTTAATGTCCTCGAGGGCAAGTAGGCTGTCAGCAATTTCATCAGACTTTGCGTCTTTGGATAACCCTGCCTTGGTCTTTAGTTGTTCCATTGTATCTGTGAAGGCGGTCAACCAAAGATCTTTACCTTCAACCTCGGTGCACAGACGTGCAGACATTCCTTGCTTCGCGTATTTTACCTTTTGTGTTGTCCCACATGACTGGCACTTTGCTGTCACACATCCCACTGAATACGGCATTCGTTTATTGCATGTTTTTATTTGGCAGGTAAGAAAGACGTTTACCTTGTCTACGAATTGGAAGTCCTTTACGATCAGTTCTTCTTCATTGTTGAGTTCTGCAAGTAGTTTTGCTCCTTTCGTTTGTTCAAGTTCAAGGTCCTTTTGTGTAAACGTAGTTTCCAGTGTTGTCCCAAGGTTGGTGTTTCCTGCGTAGTTCTTTATAGTCATGTTTGTGAGCTTGTAGGCCTTTCCACTTTCAAGTTTACCTATCAGGTCTTCCCAGATATCGATTTGTGTGTGGCCCGTTCCGTCTTCGAGAACACAATCCTCCTTTACACTGCCCTTCGCTCCATTCCTCTTTGTAATCTCTTTTGGAGGTTTGTTGCCAAGAGTTAGATAACCATGTACATTCACTTTTTGCGTTCTAAGCAGTTTTGGCAACTCTTTCAGTGTGATATCTACTGCATCTGCAATGGCGACTTTTGTTTTTTTCTTCTGTTCCTCAGTAGCTCTGTTAAATGTGACGTCACCACTTGGTACACTGGTTATCGAACTAACTTCGTTTATGAACACCGTTTCCTCCGTTTCATTTATGTTCAATAGTTTGGTTGGCGAACCTGTATTTTCATAGTGTTTAACGTTCGCATGTAGTCGCTGATTGAAACCAACGCAATTCTTAAATTTCGAAGGTGATGTTTGAAGTTGGAACGTGTAATATGTCTTGGTCTGATCATTCTTTTTTTTTTTGATTGGTGACAATGAATGGATGAATCCAACTTCAGAATCTGCAAAGTAACAAATATTCTAGTTAAAGTTGTGCCGTTTTTGAAAGAGGGAGTCTTAGGTTGTATGTGAGTGTGAGTTTTTAGAATTTTTTAGCAGAAGAATGGTTGGACTAAAAATAACTATTTTAGGGTGTCCCTTTTTTAGCTTTGTGTATTGTGAAGTTCCTATTGTTAGCACTAGGAAAGTTGTATTGTACGAATGTTTTGTGTTATTGTATGTATTTTACTGTTAGTTTTTCATTTTCTAATTTTGTTTTTACCCTTATCTACATCGATAATTGAAATAAAGCTTAACATCACCTTAAATTAAGCTACTTTACTGCCAGAAAAATAAAATTAGAAAAGGAAAACGGTAAAACTTTCTAGTAGTACATAAAACAAGGCCAAATAATCTACTATTATAATACGTACCTTTCCTTTTTCTTGACGACATTTCAAATAACACAACTGGGAAATAAGAGAAATATATTGTGTCAAAACGTTGTTGCAATGTTAGTCGTTATTGACTGTGTAATAGTGCAGTACGGGTTAGTCGAACAGATAGGCTTGGTTGTGAGGTAACTATGTTTTTTTATCTAATCTAGTTCTTTGTGTCAGTACATGTTCTTTTTCTTCTGTTAGTTTACTGATTAAAGGACTTTAGTCTTTCAAGGGGTGTAAAGTGCATGTTCCTTGTTAGTTCAACTCAATCAGTTTTCTAAATTGAATGTACTGTAGGTGTCATGAGCTAGGTTATCTAGTCTGTGTTCCTCGTCTAGTCTGAATTGTAAACTTGCAGATGATTTTAGGCTAGTCAATCTTTCAAAGGTCATTGGTTCAATAACACAATCAGATAGTCTTTTGACTCTACTAATTGCAACATAGGCAGTTCCAGGTGCCTTTTCCGACTTTCCAATATCAATCCATGCCTTTGGGAGGGTAAGTCCCTGACTCTTGTGTATAGTTAGAGCCCATGCAAGCCTGAGGGGTAATTGTTGTCTTTCGAGGATACCATTCTCCGACTGAGCTGTGATAGTGATTGGACAGATGGGAACACATGATGGATGTGTTTCACTTACTGAAGGTCCCATGTAGTCATCAAATTGAACAATTACAGCAATAGGCAAGTCAGGTGGCTGATGGCCATCCTCATAAATGTAGTCAACAACTTTACCAGTTGCACCATTACAGAGACCAATTTCGGGCCACAAATTCATCGTTAACATAACTTTGGCACCTTTCGCTAGAAAAAATACTGGCTCTAAACCAGACATGTCGTCAGAACTTTTTTTTTTGCTGCAGCTGATGAATGGCGTGCATTAATCTGAGCTACTGGCTGTCCTAGCTTATCAAGTTTGCTATCATTGTAGTTTGCAACCTCTTTTCTACCATAAAATATTCTAACAGCATCATCAAATTCAGACAGATCTGGAATCTCAGATTGTTGTCGAGACAAAAGCAACTTCCAGTCTTCTTCTGTGGAGTCACCTGTTCGGAGTCGTAACAACGAGTCTCTGAACTGCACCTGTTGCGGATCTGTACCCTGAACGTGTTTGTTGACTTTTAATTTAATGACTTTGTCAAATGATCTGTACACCTGGTAGCCTTGTTCTCCGATCTCATTTGATGGCTTTCCATGGTAAAGAGGTTTATCGCCGACAGGTGGCAACTGAGCTGGGTCTCCTATTAGAATGAGAGATTTTCCGCCAAGGGCTTTGTCATGAATTCCGGTTGCTTGTTTGCATCGCCTGTCTATCCAGCCAAATGTCTGCTGTCCAAGCAAAGAGTATTCGTCAATGAAAATGTAGTCGATTCCATCGACACTCTCTTGTAACCTATGTAAACTGAAGCCTTTCAGGTCAGTTTTACGATGAGCCGCGACTGGTAGCTTTAACACAGAATGAATTGTCTGACCCTGAATGTTATACGCAGCCTTACCAGTTGTGGCTGTAATAGCACATTTATCTTGCAGCAATCCCCTTAGGGCATTGATAAGGTAACTTTTTCCTGTTCCTGCTACACCAATTAACATTAGGCACAAAGAGTCCTTTTCAGCCGAGTCATTTTGAAGGTGCTTGTTTACAATGTCATATGCAAGTCGCTGCATTTCGTTTAGGCTGTTAACATCAACAACTTCATATTCTTCATTTGAAACATTACTAACCTGTTGTTTCTTATTTTTTATCCAATTGGGCATTTCGCCAATTTGCTGGTCAGTGTAATTAGCCCGATCACCATGCCAGTTATGTTCTGTGTGCAAGGTTTGGCCATTATCTTCAAATGGAGTACGAAGGTCAGACAAAATCATCCACTCTTCACGACGAGTTGTTGCTGGTGTTTCGTGAGGCTCATTTTCTGGGTCTTCCTGATTCTGAAGAACGTTTTGAAGTTTATCAAACCAATCTGGAACATGTGCTTGTGCATAAGGCGTCTGGAGGAAGTCTTGCCAAGCACTTATTAAGGTTTCATCAGTTTCTTCAAGATTTCCCCATACATTACGTCGTGATTTTGTCCATGGTTTGTACCTCAGAAGCTGGTACTTACAATACAAAGCAAAATTTTGTCCTTTTGGGTTTGGAGAGTATGTGGGGAAAATCTTGGGAATGACATTGTTTGGTAGCTTTGTCAGTTTCTTGTTGACGACTTTTGATTTTGTAGCAAACTGAATGAAATTCATGTTCATAAGATCAGCAGAGTTTTCATACTGCTCACGGTTAGCATATACATCAAGAAGTGACCTATTGGTACAACTCTCATCAGAATAATCAGGCATATTAACACAAATTTTGCGTGACCCTTCGAGACTTACTGGTATAACATTAAAGGTTGAACTGTGAAGTTTTGATGAGAATATGTGATGCATGGTTTCCTGTGCAGCATAATCCCTTTCACCAAGTGTTTTCATAACAATCTTCTTAATGGCTTTCTTTGGCTGGCTGTTGTTGTCAACGTTTTGGACAATTGAGTTGAAAGCCTGTTTCAAAACTGGTGATCTTGGCTCACCCTTTGCTGCATATTTGGTTAGGTATTCAACACAGGCATAGTGATCAATTACAACCTGGATATCGCAATTTGCTCGCCAACCCTGTAGTTGCAGTTGCTGGTTGTTATTTAGCCTGGTATCGTTTCGCTTAGTAATAATCTTAGCTCTGTATTGCACATGGTTGTCCTTAGAGTTCACTTCTTCAAATTCAAGTTTGGTTTGAGGGCATTGTTCATATGGGAAATCAAATCTACATTTCAAATCTGATGAATTGTGTTTCTTCCTCAAACAGTAACTTGTGCTACAACGAGTGTGGCGCTGGACAGTGTTTAACAAATCAATATAATCAGAATCAACTTCATAATCAGGAATGTCATTATGACGCTTCTGGCATGGGTGTACCAGAGGTTTAACCCACATGTCTTCATCTGGTGGTAATGGGTTTACAGTTGACAACACCCAGTCAACATATTGGCAAGCAGTCTCAGCTGCTTTTCTACCAGCTTGAATGTCCTGATCAAGTTCACTCGTATCTGAACCCTCATTTC
Organism: Epizoanthus stellaris; assembly: GCA_025403545.1. NCBI lineage: Eukaryota > Metazoa > Cnidaria > Anthozoa > Zoantharia > Epizoanthidae > Epizoanthus > Epizoanthus stellaris. Next base: position 8,174 of record JAOBYG010457724.1, read on the forward strand.
TGAGCTAAGAACCCTTTCAAAGCTGTTTCAGTAAGCTGACAGAGTCCTGGATCATTGTTCAGCTTAGCAGTACCATGACAGTGAATACTACCTCTCCCCTGGTACTCATATCTGAACCAATGCCACTTTGCATCAAGAGTGTCATACAGCCAGTGCTTAAGAAAGGTCTCTAATCTCTGGGTAAAGTACCAGTCAACGATGTGAGGATTATTGATGACGTTCTGACGTCTGTCCTCACTACTATAACAGGTATCATCAGTATCTGACCCAAATAAGTCATGTAATTCTGGCCAGTGCATGTCAGCTGATGAAAAAGTGAAAAATAACGTTGGTGGGCCAACACTTGTTATTATTGCTTTTAGGTCTTCCCTCACTTTATGCCAATAGGCATTTGTTCCAGGAACATTTGCAATATATCTTGACACTTTTGACATCAATGCTGCCGAATTATTACTTGCTGCCATCTCTCGCAACTCATCAATTGAAAGAAGTGCTTCACCAGGATTTTGTTTCAGAAGTATCCCAGTTTGCTGTAATATTTGCTTTCTCTGGTTCATGTTGAAGGCCCAGTACGAAAATCTGGGATGGCTAGCAAAGCGATATACCCATTTACCATTAATTAATTCAGAAAACTTCATTAGATGTTTAATTCACAGGACATCTCTGAGTAGTGCTGGGTTTGTTGGATCCCCTTTACCATCAGGGAATAATGTTGGAAATGCCATAGTAGCCAGGAACGGTGTTTGGTATTCATTTAAGGGCTCACTTTCAATAGTTGGCCAGTCTAAAACACTTCCTTCTGAAAGTTGGTTTCTTATAGCTTCAAATTCTCGTTCTTGTTGGTCACCAGGAGGCAAGAAACTACTCATCTCAGTAGATGCATTATAGACACTATCTTCAGCCGGATTATCGCTAGGCGGACCTAAATCAACCTCAACATTCTCATCTATGATACTCGAATGTTCAGCTTCAACTGTCATTAGTTCTGGGGGTACACCATTTTCTGGCAATGAATTTAAAGACACCATATCCATCTCAACATCTCTATACTGTGGGTTATTGTTGATAAGCAACAATAATGCTTTGTGCACTTTCTCCCTCCTAACAGTGACATCTCTAAATGTGTTTTCTTTCCCTTTGACTTTTAAGATGATAAGGGGAAGTTCTTTTGGTACTCTAGGGAGTGAATGTGCAAGGTCTTTCACATTTTGTGGCAAGTTGATGCAATGTCCCGAGTAACCTCTCTGACCACCTGGTCTTATATACACTCTCATTATAGGAAGAGCACGGGCAACCAACATTTCTTCAATTTGTGTCAAATTTTTAAGCTCGTGTGGCACAGTAGAGGGAATCATGTCATTACCAGATGAAAACTTTTTTGGAGATTTCTTATCTCTTGCACACCTTGAACAAATATAGTTGTCTGGTGATCTTGGTTTAGCCTTTAGAGGCCATGCTTCTCGACAAACTGTACAATGAAAAGTAGTAAGTTTCATTGATTTGTGAAATTTTGCCATGTTAGATTTGGCCCAACTTTGTTCATGAATGTGACCATTTTTTACGTCGAACTCTCTCAGATAATTATGTTGTGAAGATTTTGCAGTTGAAACCTTTGCTTTCTTATTCGAGTTTTCTTTTTGAAGTTTGCTCTGCCTTTCGTCTCCAGTTTCCTCCAAGACTTTTCTTTTCTTTCTCTGACTGTTTTTGTTCAGTCTAGATTCTCTTTCAATTTCTGTTTCTTTTAAAAACTTGCTTTTCTTTCCTTCCCTATCTTTCTTTAGTCTGCATTGCCTTTCAGTATTAGTTTCTTCACACTTCTCTTTTGCTTT
>JAOBYG010458835.1:4382-15619 GCA_025403545.1 Epizoanthus stellaris
GTTGCTGGTTATGGCAACGCCTAGGAGACGACTTCGCGGAGAGTCGGGAATGGTCATTGGCTGGCTTGGCCTATCACCAGCTGCCCAAAGAAGGGTGCGGGCCATTGCCTGAAGTCTTTGCCTGGCAGGCGATCGCCCGCGTCGGTCGTGAGCAAAGAGAGGATTCAAAAGATGATAATCGGGTGTCAGCAGCTTTGGACTCAGCCTTCGCGGCTTTGGAGCGGCTGCCGAAGGCGGTGGAGAAGAGTCTTCTGCGCGCCAGTCTCATCCATGATCAAGCTGGCTTGGCCGCCGACCGTGGCGATCTCGACCGAGCTGCTGAGCTCGACCGGCAAGCTCTCGAAATCCGACAAAGCCGGGCGCCGGAGAGTCTGGTCGTCGCGGATAGTCTTAATCAGCTGGCAGATCGGCATTTTCGTAGCGGCCGGCTCGGGCCGGCCGAGCAGTTGAATCGTCGCTCCCTGGAGATCAGACAGCGGTTGGCACCCGGCTCTCACCAAGAAGCCGAGAGCTTGAATAATCTGGGCGCTATCCTGGCTTCGAGCAGCGATCTGGACGGTGCCGCCGAATTCCTCGGCAAGGCTCTGGGCATCGTCGAGACGTTGGCACCCGGCGGCCGCGAGGTCGGAGCCAGTCTGGTCAACCTCGGATATATCGAGCTGAATCGCGGCCGCAATGCCGCGGCCTCCGGTTTTTTCGGTCGTGCCCTCAAGATCTTCCAGGCCCGCGAACCGGCCGGCAGCGATGCTGCTGCCACCCTGACAGCCTTGGGCCTCGCGGCCTATTACCGCAGCGAGCTCGATAGCGCCGAGGATTATCATCGGCGCGCTTTAACGATTCGCGAAAAAATAGCGCCCGACGGCCTCGAAGTGGCTGGCTCGCTGTGCAATCTGGGGGCGGTGGCAACGGACCGTGGTGATCTGACACGCGCCAATGAGCTCACTCTGAAGTGTGCGGCGATCCAAGAAGAGCTTGCTCCCGGCGGCTACGACCTGGCTGTGACTATGAATGCCCTGGCAGTCCTGACTCAGGATCGGGGAGACCTGGCCGAAGCGAGCCGCTTCTATGACCGTTCGCTGCGCATCATGGAGACCTTGGTGCCGAATAGCCCGAGCCTCGCCGTCGTGTTGAGCAATATGGCCAGCTTGGCGAGTAATCGGGGCGATCTCGACCGCGCCGTGCAGCTCGCCCGGCGGGGTCTCGAAATCGAGCAGAAGTTGGCCCCGGGGGGCGTCAAGATGGCCGTTAGCCTGCACAATCTGGCCGCGATCTACAATCACCGCGGCGAGTCAGCACGAGCAGAGCAGGCCTATCAAGAGGCCCTCAGAATCCATCGCCAGCAGGCGCCTGGAGGCATTCATGTCAGCGATACGTTGAATAATCTAGGCAGCCTGGCTCAAGAGCGGGGAGATCTGAATCAAGCCGCGGCCTTCTATCGTCAGTCCCTGAAGCTACGCCGCGATCTCAGTCCCGAAAGTTTCAGTGTGGCGCAGAGTCTCAACAATCTGGCGAAGGTCGCTTGGGATCATGGCGAGCTAGATAACGCCAGCAATCTCTTTGACCAAGCCTGGCAATATTGGCGACAGCAAGAAGGCGACAATCTCCACCGGGCCAGTCTGCTCTACAACATCGGCGGTCTGGCTCGAGATCGAGGCAAGATGGCTGAGGCGAAGGCACGCTTCGAAGAGGCCCTGGGCATCCAGACAAGGCTCGCCCCCGGCAGCTTCGACCAAGCCAAGACATTGAACGCCTTGGGGCGTCTGCATGCTGGCGCTCGGCCACCCCGGCTCGACTTTGCAAGTGGCTTTTTCGGCCGCGCCCTCGATACGCTCGAGAGCCAGCTGGCGCGATTCGGTGGCGCCCATAGCCTGCGCTCGGCGTTCCGCGCCCGTCATTCGGCCTACTACCGCGATGCGCTCGAAACTCAGATCGCCCTCGAGCGACCGGACCTGGCCTTTCACACCTTGGAGCGCTGGCGTGCGCGCAGCTTTCTCGAGCATCTCGAGGAGCGGGATACGGTTTTTGATATCGATCTGCCGGCCGAGCTCGACAGCAAGCGTCGAAGACTCGGCGTTCGCTTCGACCGGGCGCAGCGGCGGCTTGCTCAAGGCAGCGCTGCAGATGGCAAAGCGGCCAACGAAACCAATGAATCCTTGCTCAAGCGCCTCCAGGAGCTGCGCCAGGAGGCCCAAGATCTCGAAGAGGAGATTCGCCAGAAATCGCCGCGCCTGGCACAGCTGCAATATCCTCAAGCGCTGACGGTGGCAGCGTCGCGCGCGGCACTCGATCCCGCGACGTTGTTGCTCTCCTTCAGCGTCGGCGATAAGAGCACCTCGCTCTTCGTATTGGCTGAGGATCGGCCGCTCGAGCTCCATGAGTTGGCAATTGGCGAAAAGGAGCTGCGGCGACGGGTTGAGGACCTGTTGGTCAAGACCCATCATCGGGGTTGGAACCACCGCCATGCCGGTCGACACAAGGCAGCCAAGGAGCTTTATGGGCTCCTTATCGAGCCCGCCGAGGCTGCCGTCGAGAAGAGCGAACGGCTGCTGATCATCCCCGACGGGCCATTGCATCGACTGCCATTCGCGGCTCTGGTGCGAGATCTCGAGACCGACCAGGATAGGGCCTGGCAATATTTGATCGAATGGAAGCCAATCCATTCGGTGCTCTCCGCCACGGTCTATGCCGAGCTGAAGGGCAGACGAAGAGCCAAGGCTCGGGCAGGGAAGCCGGTGAAGCAGTCGGCGAAGCTCGCGGCATTCGGCGACCCGTCATACCCCCGAGAGCTGCAAGCGCCGGTCGCACGGGGCGCAGAACCGACGGACGAAGAGTCGACGGGTGGCGAGTCGACGGAGCAGTCGGAAGGCTGGAGCTCCATACCGGATGTCTATCTGCGCTCGGCGGCAGAGCGTGGGTCGAGATTCCCGCCCCTGCCCTATTCGCGGCTGGAAGTCACGCGACTCGCCGCCCACTACCCGCGAGCCAGTACCTACCTCGGTGCTCAGGCCACCGAGGAGAACGTGAAGTCGATCGCTAAGGACATCCGGATTCTGCATTTCGCCACTCACGCCACGCTGGACGATAGGTTCCCGCTCTCTTCCGCGATCGCTCTTTCGATTCCGGAAGTGTGGACCGAAGGGCGGGATAACGGTCTCCTACAAGCCTGGGAGATCCTCGAGCGCTTCCGTCTCGATGCCGACCTCGTGGTGCTCTCGGCTTGTGGCTCGGGGCTTGGCACCGAGCAGGGAGGCGAGGGATTGATCGGTCTCACCCGAGCATTCCAATACGCCGGCGCTCGCTCGGTTGTGGCGACCTTGTGGAAGGTCCCCGACAGCCCGGTAATTGTGGCGCTGATGGAACGCTTTCATCGATATCTGCGCGCTGGCCTGTCGAAAGATGCTGCGCTGCGCTCGGCCCAGGTCGAGTTGATCCAGGGCCCGGTCGAGGTCCAGGAGCTCGATGGCAGTGCGGAGCTGCGAAAGGCTTCGGCGCCTTATAATTGGGCTGCCTTTGAGCTCATCGGCGATTGGCAATAACGACTTTTGGTGCCTATGGTCAGTGCTCCCGCACTCGCTGAAGCTACATAAGCGACCACTTTCACGCCATCCTCCGCGTCTTGAGATAGCGGCGTTCAAACCCCACATCTCAACGCATTCTGCCGCCGCCTCGATGCGGCGGCGGGCCTAGAGGAGGAAACCGTGAACCTCAATTCGAAGTCTTGGCCAGCCGAAGAAAGAGATCCCAGGAGCCGAAGCTCAAATCACCAGACTGCGGAGCTTGTCTTGGTGCTTATGCTGATGTTGCCATTCATCGCCGCCGATTTGGCGGCCGTGCCAATCGACGGTGTCTATACCGGCATGACGAGTCAAACCAAGTCGATATCGATCACGGTCTCGGGAGGTAACATCACCGAATATACCCTTGGCTGGAGCTGCGGTGGCAGCTCCGGCACGACCACGGTGACGAGCTTTTGCCCAGTCGCGGCAGATGACACCTTCTCGTGTGGCAATGCGTCCTGTTCCTTTATTCCCTTCAACTTGCGGACCGAGATCTCCGGCGTATTCGCCGGCGCCGCGGTTTCCGGCATGATCGACCTTTCGTTCTATCCATGTATTTCCGGGTGCTCCTGCTGCTTCGCCAATGGCGTGACCTTCACGGCGTCGCTACCGGCGCCGACCATCTCGATCAACGACGTCATTATTACCGAAGGTGACGCCGGCACGACCGTCGCGCAATTCGAGATCTCTCGCAGCTTTGACGCTGGAGAGATTGTCAGCGTCGACTGGCAAACCAGCGACAGCACTGCCGATAGCAGTGACTATCAGCCGGTCAGCGGTACCGCTATGTTTCTCGGCAGCCAGCTGACAGAGCCCATTTCGGTCGATGTCTTCGGTGATACCGATGTCGAGACCGACGAGGTTTTCTTCGTCGATCTCAGCAATCCGCAAAACGCCACCATCGCCGATGGCCAGGGCCGGTGCACGATCAAAAATGATGACGGTCCGCCGTTGCCACCCGTGATATTGGTGCTGGGAATTAGCGATTTTGACAGCATCGATGGCTTCGATGATGGCGACAATGACGTCTTGGTCAGGGCACTCGGCCCGGGCGCGGTGATGACCGGGGTTGGCTGGGATCTCAATCTCGAAAGCGTCGGCGCCAGCTGGTTGTCGGAAGCACGCCTCTATTTCGACGGTGCTGATCAAGACGGTTCGGGCCTCATCTTGACTCCAGGAGCCGGCGACGACTTTGCCGGAACTGGCTCCTACTCGAGCCCGTTGATCGATCTGACAGACAATGGCATCCCGGACATCCCGATCCTTGCCGACGGCGATTTGCTCATTCAGTTCTATGAAGCCTTCGACGACGTGGCCGGAGCCACCGACGCGAATTATGTTGTGCCGAGCACTGTGACCATCGAGTTCGTGCCCTCTCTCGATTTCGTCTTTGCCGACGGCTTTGAGACTAGCGACTTCACGCAATGGGATGAGACTATTCCCTAGAGTCCCGGCTCTTTCGATTCCCAGCCGCCGAATCGAGCAGCGCCAGCAATCGTGAACGCTGTGGCTCCTCACGAAATGAGAATTTTCGCCGCAGCTTGGAGCGTATGAGCGAGTTTTCCCATGCCGGACGGTGGCGTGAGTAATAGCGCAGCTGCCCGTGGCGATAGTGCAGCTCGCTGGCTCCGCTCGGCTGAGAACCGCCCTTGACGTGCACGGCGACGGCGTCTGGCGCTTCGGCCAGCTGCCAGCCGGCGGCGCGCAGGCGCAGACAGAGATCGACGTCTTCGAAGTAGAGGAAGTAGCCTTCATCGAATCCATTGATGGCCTCGAAAGCGGTGCGCCGAATCAGCACGCAGGCGGCCGTGAACCAGCCCTGGCCGAGGCGCAGGCGATGAGTCAGCGCGTAACTTTCGAAGCGGTTGCGCGCCATCTGCAAGGCTTCGCCGAGAACGGAGGTGGTCGGAGCCCAGTGGAATTGACTGCGGCCGTCGGGGTAGACCAATCGCGGCGCCACCAGGCCGAGACGAGGAGCTGACTCGAGCTGCTGGACCAGCTTCTCGAGACAACCCGGCTCGGGCCAGGCGTCGGAATTGATCAGCAGCAGCGAATCGCTCGTGGCTTTTGCCGCGGCCCGATTATTGGCCGCCCCGAAGCCGAGGTTTTCGCCTAGCTCGAGAATCTGCAGCTGCGATTTCGCTCGCAGCGACTCGAGTGAGCCATCGGTCGAACCGTTATCGGCGATCAAAATCTCGATCTCGAGACCCGAAGCGGCCGCTTCGAGACGCGCCACGGATTCAGCCAGCATCGTGCCGCCGTTGTAGTTCACGATCAGGGCTGAGAGGGCTGGTGCCATGCCGTTAAGGCTAGCATCGCGGGTTGGCAAAGACCCGAAGGGCAAAGATCCCAGGCCTTGCGGCCTGGGCTGATTTGATCCGCCCGCGGCAAAGATCCCAGGCCTTGCGGCGTGGGCTAATTTGATCCGCCCGTGGCAAAGATCCCAGGCCTTGCGGCGTGGGCTAATTTGATCCGCCCGTGGCAAAGATCCCAGGCCTTGCGGCCTGGGCTAATTTGATCCGCCCGCGGCAGAGATCCCAGGCCTTGCGGCCTGGGCTAATTTGATCCGCCCGCCGCTCAACTCGCGTTGCTCGTGGAGCTCTGGGCTGGTCTTCGATTCCGGGCAGGTTCTTGCCGGTTCGTGAGCTCGCCTTGATCGGACCGGTAGCGCCGACGGTGCTCGATAGTGGCAACGGTGCTCGATAGCGGCGACGGTGCTCAACAGGGGTGGATTTGAGCCCAGAGCTCCCTGAGCGGAGCGAGGGGAGCGGCGGGCGGCTTACCTTAGCCCAGGCCGTGAGGCCTGGGATCGTTTTTTAGCTTCTTTGACATCAGCCCAGGCCGTGAGGCCTGGGATCGTTTTTTAGCTTCTTTGACATCGCTTCTTTGGTGGTGGCTTCTGGCTCGGAGCTTCTCGGTCGCGGCGCACCGTTAGTCAAAGACGGGAGCGAGCTCGGCGAGGAATCTCTCGGCACAGGCGCGCCAGGTGAGCTTTCGAAGATCTTCTTGCGCCTGCGCGACGACCTCGCTTCGTTGCGGGTCCGAGAGCAGATGCGCCAATGCCGTCGCGACCCTGTCAGCTCTGAGATCAGTGCGATATGGGTAGTCGGGAATGAGCTCGTCGAGCGCCATGCCAGGACTGGTGAGCGACGGCGTGCCGGCGGCGAGTGATTCGAGCGGCGGCAGGCCGTAGCCTTCGTAGCTCGAAAGATAGATGCTCGCCTGGGCACCGGCATAGAGGGCGGCGAGCGCCTGCTCCGGGATGTAATCGAGACGCAGGATGCGGTTCCTGGCGGGCGATTCGGCGATCCAGGAATCGAGTTGGCCGGCTCGGGGCAGGCGGTCGCGGCCGGCGATGACCAGCTGCAGGTCTTTGGGCGCGACTTTTGCGAAGGCTTGCAGCACCAGGTCGAGGCGGCGGCGGGGCAGCACGGTGCCGAGACTGAGCAGGTAGGGTGCGCGCACGCCGAGCTGATCGAGCTGAAAGGGAGCTGGCTCGAAGAAACGCCGATCGACGGCCAGCGGTACGACGCCGATCTTCGAGCGCTCGAGATGGTAGGTGCGCATCAGGTCTTCGGCCATCGTCTCCGTATCCACCAGCACCCTCGCCGCACGGCGAGCCGCCTGACGCGCCAGAATTCTTCGACGCCAACCTTCACGCCAGCGGAACTCGCTGCGCAGATGCTCGAAGGAAAGATCGTGCAAGGTCACGATCTGTGGCAGGTCGACAAAGGCGGGCAGGCTGTAGCCTGGGGAGAAAACAGCATCGACCTGGAGCTGGCGTAGCAGGGTCCGCAGCCGCGTTTGCTCCCAGAATATGGGTCGAGCATTCGGGCGATGATCGAAATAGGTCACGCTCTGCGGATGCTTGAAGAGGGGATCGTCGAACGGCTCGCCCTTCATGAGCAGATACCAATCATGTCTCTCATCTGCCAGCGCCGCGATCCCGGAAAGAAGCCCTTCCAGGTAGCGCCCAACACCCGAGCGGGCGCCTTCTAATTCGTAGGCGATGACGCCGATACGCATATGGGGACCTCAGGAGGCGCTGCGTGCCGCGACCTCTTCCGAGCTCAGGCCATAGAGCGGCGGCGTCGGGATGTTCAGGAGCGCAAGGTAGGTATAGATCTGCGCGCGGTGATGCACATGATGCTCGACCATGGCGCGCAACCACTTCCAGACCTTGATCGAGGCACCGCCGGGAGTGGTGCAGCGCTCCTGCAACTGCTGCTCGTCAAGCTCAGCCAGCAGCGCGATCGTTTCCGCGCCGAGCTGATCGAAGAGCGCCACGACGTCTTCGTAGCCGCTGGCCCGGTCACAGCCGCAGCCCTGATACCGGCTCGGCCGAGCGTTGACGTTCTCGGCAAACATCTCGCGCTCGAGAAGGGCCAGGTGGCGGATGAGATCGCCGAGCGTCCAGACACCCTCGCGCGGCGACCATTCGAGATGCTCAGCCGGGATGCATGCGATCACCCGACGGGTGCGGCCGCGGATCTTCTGCCAATAGGCCAGGAAAGGCTCGATTGAGGTGATCTCCATCGTCCAAGGCTAGCAGCGCATGGAGCGCACGTCATCTCGTCCCCCCTTCTTGAGAGCAGGGGCCAACCCGTTTTCTCCATGCCTCGCTGAGTTGAGGATTGGGCAAGGCAGTGGCGCGAAAAATCGGGAATCAGGAAAGATACTCAGTAGGTTCGATAGTCGCCGCAGGGTAAATATTATTATACGAATTTAGTAATATGAATATAGTCAAATAAATGTTGCAAGAATTAGAGAGCAAGCTCACTCGGGCCAACGAGCTTCGATCAGTCCCCAGGATTCACGCAAGAGCAGCGAATTGTCGGCTCCGGAGGTGTCTTTCGGCGTATCGTCTGGTGGATAGACCCGGAGCTGCAGCCGATCGCGACCGGGTCGCCCAGCCTGGTGCCAGGCTCGGAGGTGGCGTAGGAGCCTTTGAGCAGGCTCAGCTCCGCCGTAGCTGGCGATAAGAATCGGGCTGGGGTGGTTGTCGGATAGGGGAGATTTTCCGGCGCGATCTGGTAGAGCCAGAAGCGCGATCGAAGCGCCGTCGTAGAGACCGCCGGCACCGCGTACGCGGCCAGGGATCTCGGTCATCGGCACGAGCGCTGGCCACGAGGCCCAGGAATTCGTCGCTTGGATGGTGCAGGTCTCTGGGTCATGAAGCACCAGCCAGGTCTGGAAACCAAGGATCAGCTCAGACGGCGTGGCTTGCAAATCGGTCGATTGAAGCTGCCGTGGGCCCTCGAGCAGCGCTCGGATCTCGGTGGGCGGGTTTGCATGACGGCCGCCGTCGCACCAATAAAGCCCCGCTTCTTCGGCGAGCTGTAATTCACGATCGGCCATAGCCATGCCGCCGCGCGGACGAATGAAGCCGCAATCGATACACGAGCTGCTTGCCAAGTAACCGTCCTTCTTCGTGAAGGCGATGGAGAGCTCACCTTGACGCATGCCGCCCAGAGTCAGCGGCACGACCAAGCGCCCTCCGGGTGCGAGTTGCTCGAACCAAGCCGGCGGGATTCGGCCGCTGCGCACGGTCACCAGGATGCCGTCCCAGGGCGCGCCCTCAGGGTCTCCGAGCGCGCCGTCCGCCGTGCGGGCATCGATGGCTGCGAAGCCGGCAGCGGTTGGTGCGACGCCGAGGCCCAATGCGGCGAGATGTCGATGCGCCCCGTCGACGACCTCGGCATCGATATCGAGCGTCGAGACGTGGCCCTCTTCACCGAGCAGCCGGGCCAGGATTGCGGCGTTATAACCGGTACCGGCGCCGACTTCGAGGATGCGCTCGCCAGCAGTGGGCTGAAGCTGCTCGAGCATTCCAGCCATCAGCCAAGGAGCAGTCGACGAGCTGAGCTTCTTGCCTCCATCTTCTTTGGTCGTTATATGTGTGCCTCGATAGACCCTGCCGAGTGGAAAACCCGGCAGGAAGAGATGGCGAGGCACTTCGCGGAAAGCTCTTTCGATGGAGTTTGTGCGGATAACACCCTCGTCGACGAGGCGATCCACCATTTTGTTGAGAAAAACGTTATGCATGCAGAGAGATTAGCGCATATATTCAGCCGCAACTCTGAATGAATTGGCTGATTCTCCTTGCTAGCCGTCAGTGTCTGTCCTACAATGGCAATCCTCTCGTTCCTACGTCCGTTCCTGTCTTTGTGTCACAAACCTAAAAGCGAAGGACTCTTTGGTCCGCTGGCGGAGCTTCGTCTCGTCCAATCGCTGATCTCGCGGAAGACTGCCATGAAAGCCCACAAGAGACTGTTCAGCACCCTGCTCCTGGCATTTTGTGTGACTGCCACCTACGCTCAGAGCACGCTCACTTTCACCAATACCGATGGCCAGGTGCTTTCGGTTCTTTCCGCCGAAGGCATCGTCGGCGGTGAACAGGTCGACGAGCTCGGCCGCTCCATCGGTCAACTCATCCCTGATGGCCCGCTCGGCGCGACCTATCCGGATGGCGCCGCTGCTCTGCGAGCCACCGTCGAGCTCGACGGTGGCCAAGATCTTTATCGCTTCATCGGCGCGCAGGAATGCGCTGGTCTGGTGCAGGTGAGCTGGCTCGATCGTCAGGGCGCTGTTCTTGATGTGCTCGACGCGCGCTTGGTCGCGGCCGTGGCCCATGCCGACGGCGGCTACCAAGTGCAGGCGGTGAGCACCGTCACCCAGAGCACGTCCACTGAGACCTTCGCCGTGCGCGGTGGTGGTGATTACCGCATCGAGATCAGCTTTGCGCTCGGCGCCGACTGGTCCGGTCGCGCCGCCACCTACAGCCGCTTCTTCGACGCGACGGTGGGCTGCGATCAGGTCGTCGACCTGCAAGTCGAGGCTTCCGATAGTCGCGCCACCATCGGCGCCTCGGACTATGGCCCGGCCCCAGCCAACGTTGAAATCTCCCCACGCGGTTCGGCCCGTGAGCTGCTCGATACGCTGATCGCCATGCCCGGTCAGGCGTCGTCGACCTCCGGTGCACAGATTTTTCCCGGAGCTTCAGGCGCCCCGGGTTTCAATAAATCGACCACCGATCCAGGTTCGACTTCGATCTGCACGACCGATACTTTTGACGGACCGGATGTCGATTCGGTGTGGAATCTCGGCTTTATCGGTGATGCCGACCAGGGCTCAGCCTCGATCGTCGGCGATACCCTCTACCTGTCCGGCGATGGTACTTCGCTTTTCCACGGCACGGATAACGCTTCCTTCTTGCAGCAGACCATCACTGGCGACTTCCGCGCCACGGTCACGCTCATCGATCGTCCGATCAATCAGGGGGGCGATTTTCGCAAGGGCGGCCTGATGGTGCGCCGCGATAACGGCGACCTTTCACCGCGCGTGATGGTGCAGCTGATCTTCGACCATCCGACGCTGAATACCACCTTTCTCCAATTCGATTACCGCGACGAGAATGGCGATGCCTTCGAGATGGCATCCTCACCGGTCAATCTCGACTTGCCGTTGCGCGTGGCGGTGGATCGTCGCGGCGATCTCTTCACGGGCTATTTCTCAACCGATGGCGGCCAGACCTGGCTGAAGCCGGCTGGCGGTATGGAGCAGGGTGATGTCGAGCTCGATATGGGCCCGAACGCCGAGGTCGGCCTGGCCGTTGCTTCCTACGACGCGAATACGGAATTCACCGTGCAATTCGACGATTTCGAGCTCTGCCGACGGCAG
>JAOBYG010459946.1:0-15618 GCA_025403545.1 Epizoanthus stellaris
ACCTGAAGCCGAGCAATATCTTGGTTGACAGCCAGGGGCATGTGAAGCTGCTCGACTTCGGCATCGCCAAGTTGCTCGACCCACTGGGCGTCGCCAACGAAGACGGCGGCACGCTCTATCTGACGCCCGAGTATGCGGCGCCCGAGCAATTCCTCCGCGGCCAGCTGTCGATCGCTACCGATGTTTTCGCGCTCGGCGCCATCCTCTTCGAGCTACTCACCGGCCATAGCCTGCGACGCTTCGAAGGCAGCTCACCACCGGTGTGGATAGAGCGAATCCTCAACGAGCGGGCGCCCCGAGCGAGCGCGAATGCGGCTGAGGCACGACTCTCGAGACGACTCCGCGGTGATCTCGATGCGATCATCGATCGCGCGCTCGATGCCGACCCGGAAGGCCGCTACCCGAGTGCGTTGGCGCTCGCCACCGACATCCGCCGGCATCTCGAGTCGCGACCGATCGAGGCTCGGCGGGCCAACCGTAGCTACCGTCTCGGCCGAGCTCTCAAGCGCCATTGGTTGAGCGTGGCCACGGGTCTTCTGGTCTTCGCGGTGCTGCTCGGTGCCACCGCCACCGCGATCCGTGAATCGCGAATAGCCGATCTTGAACGCCTCAAGGCCCTCGATTCAGCGCAGCGCGCGGAGCGTGTCTCAACGTTTCTAGTCGAGCTTTTCGACGTCTGGGACCCCTATCTCTTCACCCACGACCAAGTCAGCGCACGCGATCTTCTCGACCTTGGCGCCAAGCGGGCGGGTCACGGTATGGGCGAAGACCCGGAGGCCCGTTTCGAGCTTCTGACCACGCTCGGCGAGGTCTACTGGCGCTTGGGATTGATCAGCGAGAGCGAAGAGATCCTTGAGACCCTGCCTGCAATTGCCGATCTTCGCTCCCTCGGCCTCGAGCCCACACACGGTGCCCGACTTCTTCAGCTGCACGCCCATCTGAGAGACGAAAAGGGAGAGTCCGCGGCCGCTGAGAGTCTCTTCGACGAAGCACTACGCTTCTTGGAGTCCGATCAAAATCCGAACGAATCCGATGCATCAGCCGCCTTACGCTGTGATCTGCTGATCGCGCGCGGCGATTTACGTGGTCTCAACGGCCGTCACCGGGAGGCGACCGAAGATCTCGAAAGGGCACTCGAGTTGGCTAAAAAGCTCGGTTCACGCGAGCGTGAAGCCGCCAGCCTGGCCAGCCTTGCCGCGACAGTGGATCAGGGCCGCCAATTCGATCAAGGACTGCTGCGCCAGGCCATTTCGATCTATCGTCTGGCTGAAGTGGACGAGCCACGAGGGCTGGCTGCCACGCTCAATAATCTCGCCCTCCACCAGATAGAGGCCGGCGCCTGGCAAGAGGCCGCCACCACATTCGAAGAGCTGATCGAGGTCGATCTCGAATTCCTTGGCGACCGCCATCCCATATTGGCAGCCCGATTGATCAACCTGAGTCGCGTGCGCATCGACCAGGGGCAATTCGAGCCGAGTCTCGCCCTACTCGACCGCGCCGAGGCGATTCTGCGCGGGATCGGTGCCGAGGCGGGCAGTCGTGAACTCATCGCGCTCGAGATGAGTCGAGGTCGCGCGCTCGCTGAGCTCGGCGAGCCTGGAGCTCTGGATATACTTCTTGAGACGCGCCAACATTTCCTCGACAATTTCAGCCCGGATCATCCGTGGCTACCTGCGATCGAGATGCGTAGAGCCGAAGCAGCGTTGCGCCTGGGTGACACTCGAGCCGCGCTCGAGCTGGCCGACATCGCAATGCGTGACCTCCCCCCAAACCACCCGCGGCATTCCGATGCTGAGCTCGTACGCGGCGCGGCACTCGGCGCTTTGGGTCGCTGCGCCGAGGCGCTGCCCCTGCTGGAGCGCGGCACCCAACAGCTTGCAGCAAGCTTGCCGCCAAACGCCTGGCGCCTGGCCTGGGCGCAGCTCGAAGAGCATCATTGCCGGCTCGAGCTCGGAGCCTCTCTTCCTTTAGCCACGGACGTCGCAGCGCGGCTCGAAGCCAGCCGGGGCGTGGAAGATACGCTCAGTCGCCGCGCCCGATCGCTGACGACGCCCTGAGCGGCTCGATCGTTGAGGGTTGTGGTGCCTGGTGACCCAGGGTGGCGCTTCGCTTACCCTGGGCTTTGATATTCAACCCCTTCGGGGTTCCAGATTCCGGCCCAGATCGACCAAGCATCGCCGCCGGAACGTCTTCTCAGGATGAAGTCTCCACTCAGCGAGGTTCGGCAAGCGGCTCGACGGCTGTGGGCCGACGTGAAATCCAAGCCACCCAGACGCCAGCAGCCAGAATCGCCACCGCGCCGCCCACACCGAAGATCTTCTGAAAGGTCGCTTGCAGCTGCTCGAAAGAGCCAGCAGCCATCAAACCGAGCGTCATCAAGAAACTCACGAAGGCGACGACCGAAATGGCATTGGCGGCCATCGATGGCAGGAATCGCAGTCGGAAAGCGCCAGCGCCGTAGAGCATGAAGTTGCGAATGAAGGGCAGGAAACGATTCACCACCAGGACTTTTTCGCCGTGCTCCAAGAGCAGCTTTTTGAGACGTTCCGGCGTCTTGCCGGCCTTGCCTTTCCTGCGAAAACGCGCCAAGCGATCCAGAGCGCTGGCGCCGAATCGTTCACCGAGCAGGAAGGCCACAGCGGAGCCCAAGATGCTGCCGAGAACCGCAGCAGTGAAGACTTCATGGGGCGCCACAACACCCTGGCCGGCCAAGAAAAAGCCGAAGAGCATCATCGAATCGCCGATATAGGGCGGGAAGACGAATTCCAGCCACGCCGAAGCGAAGACGAGAATCAACACCGCCGTGGGTGGCAACGACAGGGCAAGCGCCAAGAGATCGTCGAGGTGGGTCATAAGAGATCAAGGTCGACATCGCCGACAGCTCTCGATTGTAGCCTAGGGGAGTAGAGAACCTGGAGTTTTGCCGCAATGCGGCACTAAATGTCGCAGCGCGGCTTGGACTATGATAGACATCTCTCGTGACTCGCCAGGGGCCCGCTCCTCCACTGCCGAGGCGTCGTCGTCGGCGCTTTTACCGCGTGCTTTTCTTCTTTGGACGCGCGGCTTTCGGCATTGTTGCCCGCGACATCCTGTGCAATCGCCCTGGTCTGCGGTGGGTCCGTGGCAATGTCATTGAGCGCTGGACGCGATTGGCGCAACGCTACCGAATTCTCGCTCTCGAGCTCGGCGGTATCTGGATCAAGCTCGGTCAATACCTTTCGACACGAGTGGACATTCTGCCGCTCGAGGTGACGCGTGCCCTAACCAATCTCCAAGACGAAGTGCCGGCGGAGGAGTTCGACGAAATCCGCGCCGTCATCGAATCGGAGCTCGACAGGCCGCTGCAGGAGATTTTCTCGACTTTCTCTGAGCGCCCGCTCGGCGCCGCTTCCTTTGCCCAGGCGCATGAGGCTCAGCTGCCGAATGGCGAGCCGGTGGTGGTCAAAGTGCTACGTCCACGGATCTTCGAAGTCGTCGATACGGATCTACGAGCCTTCTCGATCACGCTTTCTTGGTTCGAATTCTGGCCCCAGGTGAAAAAGCGGGTCGATCTCAAATGGGTCGAAGAAGAGTTCGTCTCCACCACCCGCCGTGAGCTCGACCTGCGCCAAGAGGCGCGCCATGTCGAGCGATTCGCGGAGCTCTTCGCCGAAGATGGCGGCGTTCATGTGCCGCGCGTCGAGTGGCCATTCACCAGTCGACGGGTGCTGACTGAAGAGAACGTCGCCTTCATCAAGATCACCGATCTCGAAGGCCTGAAGCGCAACGGCATCGAGCCCAAGCAGGTAGCGCGCAAGCTCTATCGGGTCTATATGGAGCAGATTTTCGTGCACAACTTCGTGCATGCGGATCCCCATCCCGGCAATATCTTCGTCAAACCTTTGCCGCGCGAGGCGTCGATCATCGATGAGCTGGCGTCCCGCGCCAGCGATGCAGCGCAGGCGGCCGGCGCTTCGAAACCGCCTTTTGGCGGCGGTGGCACGCCTTTTCAACTGCAATTCATCGATTTCGGCATGATGGCCGAGATTCCGCCGCGCCTGCGGGCCTCGATGCGCACTTTCTTGATCGGTCTGGGAAGTCGCGACGCCGCGGCGGTGATTCAGTCGCTGCGCGACTCCGGCACTCTTCTACCGGGTGCCGATGTGGCCCAGCTCGAGGAGGCTCTCGAGGCCGTATTTGACCGCTTCTGGGGTGTCGACATGGCGCAGATCAAGAGCACCGGCTTTCAGGAGGCCGCCTCTTTATGGCGAGAATTCGGCCAGATCCTGCTTGAAACACCTATCCAAATACAGGCCGACTTCATGTTCACCGGCCGCGCTGTCGAGCTGCTCTCGGGCATCACGGCGATTTTGGACGATGAATTCAATCCCTGGGACGAAGCGATTCCTTTCGCCCAGAAGCTGGCCTTCGAAGAATTCTTCGACTGGCGTATGCAAGCCCAGGATCTGACTCGCCAAGTGCGCAGCCTCAGCAAGCTGCCGAATGAAATCGTGCGTACAGCAGGCATGTTGCAACGGGGGCGGCTGACCGTAAGAACGGCGCTGACGCCCGAAACCCGCCGCCACTTCGAACGCCTCGAACGCGGCCTGGGCCGCCTTGAGACGACGATTCTTGCCGTCGGCGTGCTGATCGCGGGCGCCGCTATTTACGGCAGCGATGCGGCGATGGGTAGCGCGTTGCTGGCTGGCGGCGGTGCGCTCACGCTGCTCTCGCGTTTTCGCGGGCCGTGACCGCAGACGGCTCTAAGCGCCGATTTTTATCGTCTTCCTGATGAACGAGGTCTGGGAGGTGAATTCATCTCGGACCGTCACAGCGACTCGGGAGAGTCCTGGTCGCATATTGAGAATCACTTCGTAGACATAATTCTTGGAACGGGCGATATCGATCTCCTCAGCCGGCACCTTGATTGTGAGGGTTGGCTGCTGCTCGACGGGCGAGAGGCTGCCTTCTCCATCCATCACCGCCACCGCCACTTTGATGCGTCCCAGATAAGAGCCAGTCTGCGGCACCAGCGTGAGCTTGCCGATGGGAATCTGCACCTCGACGGGTACCAAGGAGTTCTTGCCGTCGGATTTCGATTTCCCGAAACCGACGTCAACCTCGAGAGGATTACCGACCGCGCCATAGATCAACGACGCGAGCGTTGAATCCGCCATGCGAGATTCGATGGTCTTATCCCGATAACCCCGGCGATGTCGTACTTTCAAGCCATCGCGCTTTACTTTGACTTTGATGTCGTAGTAGCGGCCACCACCGAAATGGGCCGGCTGGTAGCCGAGGGAATAGTAATTTTTGAAGTCCTTCAGGAATTTGCCCAAGCCCGCTTCGATAGCGTTGGAATTGGTGAAAGCCTGACCGCCGGTCTCGTCGGCGAAGCGATGCAGAGGCTCACGCATATTGGCGTTGTTGACCGAGTCGATAAAGGCCAAGCCGCCACCTTGGGTCGTGCCTGAGAATTCCGCCGAGACCGAAGAGTTGGTGCGCAGGCCTCGGGCATCGAGGGAATAGAGCGTGACACCCGCGGCATTGGCCTGACTCACCACTTGCCGATAGCTCGAAGCCATATCGTAGGAGCCCGCTTCCAGACGCGCCCGCGCTCTCGGGTAGCGTTCATCGACGTAGAAGAAGAGATCCTCGCCAGCAATGCTCGGAATTCCGTCCGAGACGTAGATCAGCGCTTTGCGTCCGACCAGACCTGAGAGCAGCTCGATCTGACGTCGCAGCCCACGTAACCCGATCGTCAGCTCAGCCTGGACTGACTCAGCATAAGTACGCGCCGCGGAGAGCGCGTAGAACTGGTCATTTGCTTCGCTGATTTCTTCGAGCGCTTGTTGGCGTTCCTGCTCACGCAAGCTGGCGATGCCGGAAAGTCCCTCGAGCTCGAGCAACGCCGTGGCCACCGCACCCATATCTGTGGTGAAGGGCTGCCGCAGGTGGAGCGAGCGATCGTAGCTGACGATCATCACCCGATCTTCGCGGCCCAGGCTGCCGGAAAGAAAATTCCGCACGCGCGCCAGAGTACGATTTCTCGAAGAAGGGAAAAGGTTGAAATTATCAACATAAACGATTAGATGAAGCTTTTGCTCAGGCGGCAGCTCCGGCAGATCGGCGGTCCGGAGGCGACGCTCACTTTCGGGCAAGGTCGCCACCTGCTCAAGAGCGGGCAGGCCATTTTGGACGGCGAAGAAATTGCTGACCTGCATCGGGTTTCCGTCTTCGTAGATTTCGAAATCTTCGCGTTTGAGGCCGCTTACCGGATTGCCATCTCGATCGGTGACATAGACTTCGACATTCACCACCGCGGTCTGCACCGATTCGATGAACGGCTCGGCCTCCGAGCCCGGGGCAGCATCCTGCGCTCTGGCCGTTGGCAACCAGAGCAGGGTGCCTAGAAAAAGGCCAAAGGCCAGCCATGGGGCGAGCTCAGGCGGGCGACGTTGGGCCGTGGATTGCATTTCGATTCGGGAATTTCGTCGGGGCATATGGTGTGATCTCGTCAAGTTCGAGGTCGTGGTTTTCGGGTCCATGACCCTAGCATAGGCAGCGGGCGCGCCTGCGAGATCGCCCCCCAGACGGACTTTTCGGCGGCAGCCAAGGGGCGAGGGGTCGACAACCAGGGACGAGTTGGGGCCGAGCTTCTTCTGCCACGAATTAGAGTAAAGACAGCCTCGGGACACCTCTGATCAGAGTTCGACCCACCGCCGATTTTCGTCGTGGCCGGCAGCAGAGCCACTCTTCATGAAAATCGATTGCGGTCGGTGCTCTCTATGAGCGCGTGGCTATTCAGTGCCACCCACATGATGGAGATTCACATGAATTCAACAACTCGCTCAGTGCTACGAACCGGCGCCTTTTTCGGTCTGCCTATCGGCCTATTATTTCTCTGCATCACCCCAGCCAGCTGGACACAAGAAGTAGCTTCTGGCTTCTTCGAGACGATCGATGTCGAAATCGTCAACATCGAGGTCTACGTCACCGACCGTGAAGACCAGCCTATCGAAGGTCTTCAGGCTGAAGATTTCACCATTTTCCTCGACGGCCAAAAGGTCGAGGCCACGAATTTCTTCGCCGCGACCGCCACCACCCGGTCTGAGCAGAAGCCGACTGGCGAGCTCATCCCCCAAGTCGCGCAGGATTCCAACTCCGGCCGCGAGGCTCTCGAGCTGCAACCGATCGAGCAAACGCTCAACCTCGTACTCTTCATTGACAATCAGAATATCGCCCCGAAAAATCGCAACCGCGCGTTGGCAGCGCTGCGCGATTCGGTGCTCGAGACCGTCAAGCCCGGAGATCGAGTGACGCTGGTGAACTACACCGGCTCGCTCGAGATTCTGCACCAATCGAGCGACGACCCTCAGGCCTTGGCCGAATCCCTCGATGCACTGGCCGAGACCTCCCCGACCGGCATGCATACACAGCTCGAGCGAGTTTCGATCTTGCGCTCGATGCAGGAGAACGACCTCGATAGCACAGCTGCCCTTTTGGTCGTCGAGCGCGAAGTCGGCTTCAATGCCGAAAATCAAGATTGGCCGAATGTTCTCTCAGCGATTCGCCTCTATATGCAAGAGGAACACGGTCGCACGGTGCGCACCATCGACACCCTCGGCCGCTTCGTCGACGCTCTGGCGACGCTCGAGGGTCGCAAGGCGCTGATTTATGTCAGCGACGGTTTGCCGTTGCGTCCAGGCGAGGCGTTGCTCGAAGCTTTTTCACAAAAAGCCACCACCACCGATATCGGCTTCTTCAGCCCGGGGACCGAAACCCGCGAGTTCGATGCCACGCCGCGCTTCGAGCTGCTGGGCAAACGCGCCAATGCCAGCCGGGTCACTTTCTATACGATCCTCGCTGCGGGTGGCTCTCCGCATACCGTCACCATGGCCGAGCAAAGCGCCTTCGTAGCGGCTGGCAATTCGGGCAATCAGCTCGGGCGCGTTTGGGATACCCGCCTCGAGTCGATCGAAAATTCGAATTTTCGCGGCTCCATGCAGATCCTGGCAGAGTCCACCGGTGGCCTGGCAACGCTTTCGAGTCGTGACTTTGATACCGCCATCTCGCGGGTGCATGAAGATCTCGGCACCTACTATTCCCTCGCCTTTCAAGCTCCCGACGCGCAGGATTTCGACAGCCACAAGATCGAGGTCAAGGTCGCGGGCAAAGGCATCAGCGTGCGCCACCGTGAGTCCTTCCGCCTGCGCAATGCCGAGGAGCGCATGGAGATGCGCACTCATTCAGCGCTACTATTTGAGGGTGGACCGAATCCGCTCGGCGTGGCGGTGAATTTCGGCCCCGCCAAAGAGGATGCTGATGGCAATTTCCTGGTGCCTGTGATCGTGAAATTCCCACTCTCGAGGGTCGTGCTGGCCCCGGGTGAGAACGCCCATGAAGGGCAGGTCTCGATTTTCGTCGGCGCCAGAGCGACAAAAGACGGCGGGCTTTCGCCGGTGCAACGTCTGCCGGCGCCGATTCGCATCCCCAACGATCAAGTCATGACCGCACTTAGCCAGGTGGCCGGCTACCGCATGCTGCTGCAGGTACGGCCCGGTGAGCACCGAGTCGCCGTGTCGGTACGAGACGATATCGCGCAGGTCGATTCGACGGCCGTCGTCAACTACGAAGCGACTCAGGCGGCGGATCAGACGACTACCGAAACCGCGGGCTGACATGATCGAGAGAGACGCCACAAGACGAAACGCGGCACAAGGGCGAGAGATAAGACCTCTCGCCAACGCCGGAGATCTGATATTTTTCGCGGCACCGCTTCACTCCTGCTGCTGTCGACAGCCCGCCGATTAAGGAATCTCGCAATGGCCCCAAGACAACTCTCTACTCCACCCGTGCTGCTGGCGATCGTCGCGGCTCTCTGGCTCGCTCCGGTCGCGCCGATCGACGCGCAAGAGGTCGCTGAAGGCTTCTTTGACACTGTCGATGTCGAAGTCGTCAATGTCGAGGTCTTCGTCACCGATCGCAAAGGAGAGCCGGTCACCGGGATGACGGTTGAAGATTTCGAGATCACCCACGACGGCGCGCCGGTGCCGATCACTAATTTCTACGCCTCAAATGCTGCGTTGGTGGCCGATGAGGCGAGCGCCGTCGAGCGTCTTGAGGAAACACCGCGCGCATTGCCGGCAACCGAATTACCACCGGTAGAGCAGCGCCTGAATCTGGTGATTTTCCTGGACAACCGCAATCTCGATGCCAAAAACCGCAATCGGGTGATCGAAGCGCTGCGCGGCTCACTATTTTTCAATCTGCGCCCAGAAGATCGCGTCACAATCGCCGCATATGACGGTTCCCTCTCGGTGCGTCAAGGCCTGACCGGCGACGCCAACGAGCTCGCTGCGGTGCTCGATGAAATGGCCGCCCGCGGCGCCACCGGCGTCTTCTCGAAGCTCGATCGGGTGGCTATTCTGCGTGAGCTCCAGCAAACCGATCTGGAGTCCGATTTCTCGGCTGCCGGCGGCTCCGTCGGCTTCTCAGGTGGCGCCGGCGCCGACTACGGCGACATCCTGCAACTCATCCGGGCATATACCCGGAGCGAATACGAGAGCGTCTCCTCGACCGTCCAGGCGATGGGTCGCTTCGTCGACACCCTGGCCGGCCTCGAGGGTCGAAAAGCGTTGATCTACGTCAGCGACGGTTTATCCCTACGCCCGGGTGAAGCGCTCTACCAGGCCTTCTCCCGCAAGGCTCCTGGAGGCTTCGGCAATCTTGAAGCTGAGGCTCGAGAATATGATGCGAGCCAGCTGCTCGAAAAGCTCGCCAAGACCGCGAATGCGAGCCGCGTCACGTTCTATTCGGTGCTCGCCGCTGGCGCGTCTACCCGCGGCCTCACCATGGCGGAGCGCACGGCCTTCGTCAATGTCGGCAGTGCCGACACCAACTTCGGCGATGTCTGGAGTGAGGGTCTCGACGAGCTCGAGCGGGCGAACTTTCGTTCTTCAATGCAGATTTTGTCCGAGGCCACCGGCGGCATCGCCACGCTCTCGACGCGCAACTTCGGCAAAGCCTTGAAGCGGGTGCAAAAGGACCTCGGCACTTTCTACTCACTCGGCTATAACGCGCCGGACGGCCCCAAAGGCGAGGACCATCGCATCAAAGTGAAGATCAAACGCGATGGCCTCCAGGTGCGTCACCGCGAGACCTTCCGCTTCCGCTCTCAGGACGAGCAGATGCAAGTGCGCACCCGATCGGCGCTAATTTTCGAGCGGCCTTCGAATCCGCTCGGGGTCGCGGTCGAATTCGGCCCACCGCAGGAAGATGAAGACGGGCGATTCCTGGTGCCGCTGATCGTGAAATTTCCTCTGAGCAAGATCGTCTTGGCGCCAGGCGAGAAAACCCACAACGGCAAGGTTTCGATCTACGTCGGCGCCCGTGCGGTCGAGGGTGGCGGTCTTTCTCCGGTACAGAAGCTGCCGGCACCCGTCAGCATCCCCAATGACAAGGTGATGACCGCACTCGGACAGGTCGCTGGATATCGCATGATGCTCCACTTGCGCGCCGGTGAGCATTCAGTCGCAGTCTCAGTCCGCGACGAAGTGGCGCAGGTCGACTCGACGGCCGTGGTCATCTACGACGCCGCTTTGGCCGCGGCGAGCCTGGCCAGCAGCGGCTGAAGACGACTCGACCGGGCGCCTGGTCGAGCGCTATGAATTCTTTGTAGCCTTGCCATCATTTCTTCTATTCAGGAACTTTCTCCGCGCCGCGGCTCCGGCCGTCGGTTTTCCTCCGAAACCTCGACGGGACACGAGGTTTAAGATGCTCAAGAGTCCACTTAACTGGACCGTTTCACTCGCGCTTCTCACCGCTTTCGCCGGGTCCTCGGCCCCGGCCATCGCCGACGGCGGCCCGCCACCGATTCGCCCTCTACGGGCGAGCGGGCTGGCGGCGGACGCCGCTGCCATCATTCTCTCCGGCCAACAAGGCGGAGACTTACCGATCGCTGCTCTCGCGACCCCGAGGCCTCGCCCCGAGGGCGGGCTCAGTGTGCCAATCTCGATCGAGATCGACGCCAGCATCCTCTTCGACTTCGAGGCCAAGAGCTCACCTGAAGGCACCGCGGGCGAAGAGCCGCAGCCCGAGCGGCTGGAGATCATCGTCTATATGCTCGGCGCTGACGGCGTCTCGATCCAGGACAGCCTGCTTCAGGCCTATGCCATCGACCCTGAACGGCTGGCCAAGACCAGACGCGGGCTACGCTTCATCGCCGAGATGAAGATGCCGCGACCTCCGGGCACGGCGCGCATCCTGGTCCGCCTGGAGCAACGTGAGGCTCTCGGGGTGATGAGCTTAGCGATCGCTGGTGCTACGCCGCCTTCCGGGACTGAAAACGCCCAGACTGAAGGCGCGGGCGCCCAGACTGAAGGCGCCGCCCTGATCGCTGCTGCTGACGCCGCAGCCTCTGAAGCCACCAGCATCCGACTGACGCCGCCCTTGATGCCAGGCGGCGAGGGTTGGCTGCGGCTTCCGTGGATCTTGCCGACCGGCGCCTTGCCGCCCCTTCCTGAGCCCTTCGCGACCGAAGCCATCGCTTCAAAGGCGGTCGTCATACGCGGCGAGTCGCTCGAGCTCAAATTGCTGGCTAGCGGCCTTGAAGCCGTCGATTCGCAGCTCAGCCTCGAGCTCTCCTCGCCCGATGGTCGCCTTGCCGCACAGATCGGTGGCGAGCTCAAGAGCTATAGCGCCCCGCGTGCCAACACTCAGCGAGAGATTCTCGTGCACGCTGATACCGCAGATCTCCCGCTCGGCAGCTACGATCTGGTCGTGGTGCTGCGATCCGCCGGCCAGGAGCATAGATCGCCGTCGCTATCGGTGCTGGTTCTCGACGATTTGAGTCTCAGAGGCGAAGAGGCGACGACGGCAGAGAAAACACCGAGCTCCTGGCCCTGGCAGATTGCCCGCTTGACCTCACCGCAGGCTCCGACTTTGGCCAGCGGCCGGACCAGCACGAATACGGCGGTGAATCGCCAAGAGCTCAGCGCTGGTCTCGACGAGATCTACCGTCTGCTGACGGCTGGTGAGGATACGGCAGCACGCCGTCACCACGTGCGTCTGGCCCTGCGCATCGCCACGGATTACGGCTCTCTGGGCCTGAAGGCGATGGGCAAGGAAGAATTCGGGCGCGCCAAGATCATGGCGGTCATCAGCGAGGAGGAAATCGCCGCCGGCCGCGGTCCGGCAGCACGCTATGCCGCGGATTCCGTCTTGCCACTCGTCGCCCTCAACCTCGAGCTCTACCGCGAGACCCGTCGCCTCGGACGCAGCTTGGTTTCCACTCATGCGCGCTTCATGACCCTACGCCTGATCGAGCTTTACCTCAGCAAATCCGCGAACCCGACTCTGGCCCAGAAGACAGCGGCTTCGCTCTTCGTCAGCCTCGGCGGTGAGCTGCAGCTCGCCGATATGGTCTATTTCAGCGAGCGCATATTCAGAAAGGCGCTCAGCTTTGACGCCGCGCAAACCACCGCGCTGCTGGCGCTGGGTATGAATTACCACCTAATCGGCGACTTACAACGCGCCCGCGACTCCTTCCAATCGCTGCTCAGCATCGAAAAGACCCACGTCGAGGGCAATATCCGCCTGGCGCGCCTCGAGCTGCTTGAAGGCAAAAAGCGCCGCGCCCGGCGTCTGCTCGAGCAGGCGATCCTTGGCGACGAGCCGGAATGGGCGGTCGCGGTCGCATATCAAGAGCTGGCACGCCTCGATATCGACGATGGCGAGCTGAAGAGCGCGAAGAAGACCCTGCTGCAGGCGACCACTCGCTTTCCAAATCAGCCGGGTCTCTTGATCCTGCTCGCTTTCGCCCATGATGCGACGGCGGCGAATGAGCAAGCGCGGGAAGTGCTGAATCAAGCCCGCGCTGAAACCAGTGGCCATCCTTCGCCGCGTCGACGCTTCGGCGATTGGTCTCGCGAATCCTTCGTCCGCAACGATCGGCAGGTGCAAGAGCGAGTCAACCGGGCGGTACCGGTGCTCGCCGAGCGCTGGCGGCTACTCAAGGGGAAGCAGCAATGAGCTGGAGATCGCTGATCCGTACGTCCCTCATCGCCTCGACGCTCTGTTGCGCCACGATTGCCGCAGCAGCTTCGGATGATGAGCTGAGCGTGCTCTTGGTGCTGCCAGCCTATGGCGAAGCCCTCTTTGGCGAGATCGAAGTAGGCGCTGATATCTATTCCGCCTCAGCCGAGATCGAGCGCGTGCTCTTCTTCCTCGATGGCGAGATGCAGGCCGCGATTGGCCAGGCACCCTGGAAAATCACGATCGATGCGGGTCAGGAGAATGTCGAGCATGTTTTCGAGGTGCTGGTGCAGGCGGCAGGTGGACTGACCGCGACTTCTTCCGTGCACACGCCGCGGATCAAGACCGATGACGAGGTCGCCGTCGAGCTGCAACAGCTTTACGTTGCTGTAGAGCGCGGCGAAAGAAGAGTTCTCGACCTCAGCCGCAATGACTTCACAATCATCGACAATAACCAGCGACAGGATCTCGTCACTTTCGAAAGCGGCGAAGTGCCGTTCACTGCCACGCTCCTGGTCGACGCCAGCACCAGCATGAAGGGCGATCGCTTGCGCATCGCGCTCGAGGGTGTCGCCACTTTCGTCGAGTCCATGCACGAGCTCGATCAGGCGAAGCTGATCCTATTCTCGGATCGGCTGCTCTACGAATCACCCTTCACCTCCTTCGGCTCGGTGGTCACCCTCGGGCTCTCGACTGTGCAAGCGGGAGGCGGTACGGCTCTATCGGATCACCTCTACCTCGCTCTCAAGCGACTCGAAGAGCGTCAAGGGCGGCGCGTGATCGTGGTGCTTTCAGACGGCAGAGATGTCGAGTCGGCTCTGGCCATGGATCATGTGCGCTGGCGGGCCAATCAATTGCAACCGGTTATTTACTGGCTGCGCACGAATTGGGGCGAGAAAGAAGGCGAGCGCCAATCCATGTGGCGCAGCTCCGAGGAGCATAGGCTCGAGCTCGAAGGCTTCGAGCAGGCCGTCGAAGAAAGTGGCGGTCGAGCCGAGACCATCACTCAGATCGAGCAGGTCGAAGGCGCGCTGAAACGAATTCTCGACGATCTGCGTAATCAGTACGTGCTGGGCTACTACCCGGGCCAGAAAGGTGGCCGGCACAAAGTCGACGTCCGGGTGAGCTCTAGCGCCAAGGTCAGAGCGCGCGGCAGCTATTCCCAGGGTGCGACGTGGACCGGCAGGGACTGAGCCTCAGGCCTCAAAATCGCGTCGCCGGCCTCAGAATTGCAGAGGCATCAAAGGCAGCATGACCGGGCCTGACAAACCCGGTTCGACATCAGGATCGAAGAGCGACAGCCAGATCGGCGACAAGAGTAGAGGTGGGCAGGCATGAATAAGGGCAGAGAGCATCGAACGGTCACCGCAATATCCATCCATGCAGCACGCAAGACAACCAGATGCGGTCGCTCACGACTGGGCCAAATCGGCCTCGCCGCGGCACTGATTTTTCAGATCACCATCGCAGCCTCCGCTATCGAGCTCGATACTCAAGCCAGCCAACGCCTGGAAGCGGCCGGCTTCGCCACCGAGACGATCATCGCGCCGATGAACCTCGTGCCAGGCATGACCGAATGGGCCATGCAGCGAGTCGCGACGGGCGCGCCCGATCAAATTCGCCTGAAACGCCTGCTCCGCGAGCTCTATGAAGCTGAAGATCTCAACTTCGAATATCTTGAAGGACATACCAGTACCGTCGCCGAGACCTTCGAAAACGGTCACTACAACTGCCTGTCTTTCTCGATGCTCTACGTCTCCCTGGCGCGCTCCCTCGGCCTGAAGGCGTTTTACCTCTCGATCCGGCGTGATCAAGATTTTCGCAAAGTCGGCGACCTCGTGGTGCTGACCCGCCACATCACAGCTGGCTATGGCTCCAACTTCACCGATCGCACCGTGCTCGAGTTCGATATCGGCCCCGAGGTCGACTATGCCGCTGCCGAGCCGATCAGCGATACCGAAGCGCTCGCCCTCTTCTACTCGAATCGCGGTGCCGAGCTGCTGCGCCACTCAGAGCTCGAAGCGGCTGAGGAGAATCTTCGCATTGCCGTTCTCTTGGCCCCTGAGATCGCTCAGAGTTGGGTCAATCTCGGTGTCGTGCACCGCCGGCAAGATCGCTTCGAGGAGGCGCGCGCGGCCTATGAAAAAGCCACCTCTCTCGAGCAAGATAATGTCGCCGCCTATCAGAATCTGGTGATTCTGTTGCGCAGTGAGGGCTTGAACGATGCCGCCGCGGAGTTGATCGACGTGCTCGATACCCATGGCAATCGCAATCCTTTCACCTATCTGGCGCTCGGTGACTTTAGCCTCGAAGACGGACAGCTCACCGAAGCCGGCCGTTTCTATCGCAAGGCTCATCGATTGGCCCGAAATGAGGCCGAAACCCATGCCGCCATGGGTCTTTGGGCGATGCTGGTCGGCAAGACCGGCCGCGCTCGCAGCTGGCTGCGCTCGGCCCGCGATCTCGACCCAAAGAATAGCCGCACAGTGCGTTTGGCGGCCCGTCTCGAGGCCCGCGGCCTGCAGCTCTAGCAGCCCGTGGTAAAAGTCTCACCGCGCTGCGAGCGCGCCTTTTCCGCCGAATCTTCGTTGGAAAACCTCGGCG
>JAOBYG010461057.1:0-15614 GCA_025403545.1 Epizoanthus stellaris
ACATCGCGGAGGTGCTCCGAACGGCGCTCGAGCAAGGCGCAACAGGCGTCGGCATCGACCTGCTCTTGCCGGCGAGATGGAGTGATTCCGACGCTTTCTCAGACCTGGTGCTCGAGCATCACGAACGCCTCGTTCTGGCCGCCTTTTCAGCCCCCGACGGATCGGTGGTTGGGCCCGAGGCGATCGTCGGCCTGACGGCGGCGGCACTGGGCGCCGATCGGCAACGAGACCTTTTCGGCTTGGTCAATCTGGAAGATTCTCATGACCATGTGGTGCGCTTCGGGCGGACCCGCTACCTCGCCACGGACGGGCGCGAATTGCGCTCGTTCGCCGCGCGCTCGGCGGACATCATCCTTCGATCCGCCGTCGGCGGGCCGCCACTTCAGGAATACCCGCGGCGCTTTCGCATCGACTTCTCCATCGACTGGAGCCGATTCGAGAAAGTGTCCTGGAACGAGCTGGCGGCGATGCTGGAGCAGGATCCCCGGCTCGTCGAAGGACGCTTCCTGCTGGTGGGTGCCACCTATGCCGCCTCTGGGGACAGCTCGATCGGCATCCCTCACCCCCGATCGCTGCCGCCGGCAAGCGCCGGCGTGACGATTCAAGGTCTGGCGCTCCACACCCTGCTCGACGGAGTGCCGCTACGCGACGTGAGTCTCGAAGCTTCCCGCCTCGCTGCCGCAGCTCTCGCCTTTCTCGGCATCGCTTCAGCCCTGCTCCTCTCGCGGCGGCGTTTCGCCTTGCTGATAACGGCCGTCGGCCTCGCCTTGTGGCTGGCGTCGACCTTGAGCCTCTTTTTCCTCGATCGGCTGCTCGCCCCGATGGTCGCACCGACCTGTGCGATTGCTCTCGCCGTCGCCCTTGGCTGGACATTGCGCACCCGCTTGCAGCGCTTTCCAGATCGCAGTTGAAGACGGGAGATCCCCCAAGCCCGGGAGTCGGAGATCATAGGGAGCCGATCCGCACCATTAGAGGTTTCACAGCTTTCAGAAGATGAGAAAGTATTCGATGCGTCATTTCTCGAACGACGCAGGCTGGAGGGTGAATATGAGCACATCGCAGGTCTCGTCGACGAGACCGCTGGCCGGGGCAGAAAATCGCCAGATCCAGGTGACGGAGCAGCCGAATCCGGAGCTGCAAAGGCGGACGCGACTGCGCGGCCGAATTCGAGACTCGGAGATCTCCTTCCTGCTGGCGGCGGGAACCTACCGCGTCGGTAGCTCGGAGACGAGTGATCTGGTGATCGACCAGACCGGTGTCTCCCGTCTGCACGCTCACATCCGCCGGCACGGCTCTCGGGTCGAAGTCGAGGATCTGGGAAGCCGCAACGGCACATTTGTCAACGGTCGAGCCGTAGACCGAGCCGATCTGCGCACCGGTGACACCCTGCGCCTGGGGCCCGTGGAGCTGCGGGTAGAGGAAGTCGATGCCAGCGACGCCGAGCTGGGTCTGGTTCTGGCGGCACCTGATTCGGCGGTGGTCGCTGCCGGCGCCGATCAAAGCACGATCGAGCTGTCGAAGTCCCTATCGGCGATCGGCGATGAAAGCCTGGCGCAGCCGCTGGTCTTTCCGCCGGGTTACCTGCCAGGGCGCTCGCCCGCCATGGCAAAGCTCTACGACCAGATGCGTCCCCTCTTAGCGGCGGAGCTACCGTTGGTGATCGCTGGCGAGACCGGAGTCGGCAAAGAAGGTATCGCCCAGGCCTTGCACCTATCTTCGCCGCGGCGCCTCGGTCCCTTCGTGGCAGTCAACTGCGCGGCGATTCCGGCAGACCTGCTCGAAGCAGAGATGTTCGGCATCGGCGACGGGGTCGCTACCGGCGTCCGCAGGCGCCTGGGAAAATTCAGGCAGGCGCAGGGCGGCACTCTCTTTCTCGACGAGCTGGGCGAGATGTCGCTGCCGCTCCAGGCCAAACTGCTGCGCGCTCTGCAAGAGCGGGAAATCGAGCCGGTGGGCGAGCGCTCGACGCCCGTGGACGTGAGGGTGGTGGCGGCCACCAACATCGACCTCATGCAGCGCCTCGAGCAGGGCCGATTCCGTCAGGACCTGTACTTTCGAGTCGCCGGGTCGGTGCTACGAATCCCACCGCTGCGCCAGCGCCGAGAGGATATTCGACTGCTGATCGAGCACTTCCTGCGCCATCACGCCGAGCAACTCGGCAAGACGATTCTCGGCATGACGATCAAGGCGCTCCGGCTGATGACCGACTTTTCCTGGCCGGGAAATATCCGCGAGCTGGAGCACGAGACCCAGCGCCTGGCACACCTCTGCGCCGCCGGACAGGCGATCGATTCGACCATGCTCTCCGAGCGCTTGTCGGCGGTGCCGGAGGCGCCACCACACACCGGAGTGTGGCCAGCCTCCTTTCTTCTCGAAGATCACGTGCGTATCGCCGAGCGCCACGCCATCCTGCGCGCCCTCGAGCACTGCGGCGGCAGCCAGCGCCAGGCAGCCAAAATCCTGGGCATCTCGAGGAATACTCTGGCACGCAAAATCGCTCAGCTGGCGATCACGGTTCCAATCCAGGGAGAAGCCGACGATGCCGCCGCTCCGGATCCCCATGCTCGGCTGGCGGAGGGTTGAGCGAGTGTCTCACCGAATACTCATGATCCTGGTCTTGAGCGCCTGCTGCTCGGCGCCCCACCTGGCGCAAGAAACCGGTGAAACCGTGGCCCTGACCTGTTGGATTTCGGGCTCTGCCTTCGTCGAACGCGCCGGTGAATCCGTGCCCCTGACGATCTACCATCGGCTAAGGGCAGGAGACGTGATCCGCACTGCTAAGGAATCCGAGGTCCGCCTGGTCTTTCGAGACGGCCGGCGGGTGGCCATCGAGGCAGGGAGTCGGGCGCGAGTCAAGACCGCGTCCGTCGAAGTTCTCGAAGGCTCGGTAAGCCAGCTCTCCTCCGTACCCGCGCTCGTGCATCTGCCGGCGATCGATCACAGGCAGAATCCCGGCGCCCGACCTGGCGCCAGCCGTATTCGCACCGCCAGCCTGGATGGTCTTGTCTTCGAACTCTATCCGCGCGACCAGATCGCTGTGTTGCCGCAGGAAACCGAGCTACGTTTCACGCCGGTGGCAGGCACCAAGGGCTATCACGTCGCCGTTTTCGACGCCGACGGCCGCCAGGTCTTCGCTGATCAAACCTCCGGCACCATGATCGCCGTGCCACCAGAGGTTCTGGCGCCCGGCGCCACCTACCATTGGCGAGTCCGTTCCGGCGATCGGGCAACGACCTTCGGAACTGCCCTTTTCTCCACACCCTCGGCGGACCACATAGAGGCCCGGGCGCAGCTAGCTGAAGCGGCAAGGTCCGAAAAGCATCCGGATCTCCGGCTCCTCCTGGCTGACGTCGACCGCCGGCTCGGTCTCGTTACGGAGGCCTGTCGCGGCCTCGAAGCGATCCAAGTCGAAGAAGCTCCGGCTGGCGACCTCAATCGAGCCCTGGAAGCCTTCGGCTGTAAAGCCGCTTCCGCTGTTCGAACGGGTTTTCAGGAAGGCGGCTGAGTGGCACGCCGTGGGACCGCAGATCACTTTCCCAGATGATGGAGTTGTAACCGCTTCCCGCCGGATAGCAGTAGACCGCCCAGGGGCAGTAATGATCTTCCACGGCGCCCCGACCTGTGCCATCTCGGGGCCGTACGCGCTAGGCGAGATCATGCGCTCGAACCATAGACGCGTCAAGCGGCCGAATTCGTGATTATCCCGCCTCGCTGCCCTGCTCGAAGAGCATCTGCTTGCCGGCCATCGTCTCGCGGTTGGTCTGATCCAGAATCCGCCCGCACGGCGAATCCACAAGAGAAAGCGGGCATGGTGCCGGCCGACACTCCTACTCAGATTGGATCCGTCATGAGACAACTCTCAGCGCGAAGCAACCAATCCAAAGACCCAGCGGACGGGGGCCACCGCCTTGACCTTGATCCACAAGGATGACCACCTAGACTCGACGAAATACCAATCGACTTCTACCAGTGTCGCTGCTCTCGGGCCTCTTCGGTCTCTACCTTGCCTCTGTTGCTGCGGCCCAAACGCCGTTCTCGTGCGACGGCGATATCAGGACCTTCGTAATGCAAGAAGTCAACGCGCATATCTACGAAATTGACGACGACCTGAATTTCCCTACCAGCGGGACAAATCCGCGCTCTACAGTCATTGATGCGGCGGCCAGATTATTCTCCGAGTCCGCGGACCGGCTTTGCTCGATAGGTGGATTTACAGTCGAAGCAGAGGAGTTCGACTCCGTCCGGCTGGCGCTGTGCCTTGGGCCGGAGGGAGCCGGGGCCACTCACGGCCAGCACTCTGGCGTTGTGGCTGCCGCAGGCGCATTGGAACCAAGGCGAGGGAGTCTCGAGATTCGAAGTTCGATAGGGAGGTGAAATCAACTCGTTTTCGAGGGCGGACAAGTGCTCCTCTGATCGCGGCCCGCAGCTTTCTTCCGGTTCCAGGAAGGGAGCAAGGCTTTTGACGACCTTCTCGACGGCCCTGAGCTCGTGCTGCCAGGCATGGACGGGCTTCCAATCGAGAGCCCGGAGTTGTTCGTCGACCTTCGAGTCGTGCTCGACGTTGCGCTTCAGCTTGGCAGCCCAAAAGTCGAAACGGGTCGATGGGGCAGAGTAGTGGATCGGGCAGCCGTGCCAGAAGCAGCCATCGACGAAGATGGCGACCTTGGTTCTCCGGAAAACGAGGTCGGGGCTTCCGGGTAGGTTCGAGTCGAGTCGGTAGCGATGCCCCGCTCGCCAGAGAGCCTTGCGAAGCGTGATCTCCGGTCGGGTATCGCGGCGCCGGATCCGCGACATGTTTTCCGAGCGGGAGAGCTTGCTGGGCATCGGGGTTAGTCCCTTCGGGACAGTCGACTTCGTATTCGCTCGACTCGATTGACGCCAACTCTGGATCCATCCGCCGCCGATGCGGCAGTCACAGCTAAAGCATGCTCGATTCGGAGTTGGGCAACGGCCTTCAATTTGATTTTTTCCGGACGTTTTCTTCGATCCAAGGGTTGCATTCCTCGGACAATGCCCTCTGCGCTAAAGAAACGATCCGCAATCTCCAGAGTAACTTTTTCTTTGATGCAGATCTCCAAGCACAAGAAGCCGCTATCTAGCCGAATCACACAATAGGCAGGCCTCTTCACTGGATCATCGAAGATGCCGGAGGTATCGACCTTCTTCGTTCTCAGAAAAGTGAATAGGTTCTTGATCTTCTCCTTGGGCCTCTCTGCATCGCACGAAGGCGTTGTGCAAAACAGATAAAAAGGAGGCTCGGAGTTTCGCTCAACAGCGACCAGAGTACCTTGGGTCAATGCGAGAGGCTTCTCGAACTGCTGATGAAAAAGTGCATCGAGATAGAAGAAAGACTCATCCAATGTCTCGGTTTCGAGGCCCATGGCTGCCAATACGATGCCGCGCTCGGCGAAAATCGACGTCTTTTCTTGGATCCCTCGCGGCAATTCAGCTGAACGCGAAAATCCGCTCATCAGCCATTTCCCGAGGGCCTTCCGATGATCCTGAGCAGCGATTGTTTTGGCCTTTCCCGGATTAGTAACGCCTGCCTTGATGAGGATTGCCTCGAGATCCTCGGAAGCCACCATACCGAGCTTCTCTGCGAGAGGGCGCCGGAAGGACTCGAGGCTTGCTCGGCCGAGAGTTCGGAACTGCTCGTTGTTCTGCTCCAGGTGTGCGCGCCATTCATCGATGAGAATCGCCAAGAAAGAACCACCGCGCCCTACCGGACTTTTCTCGTCACCCGCCTCGAGAAGAACTGCGGCGTCGAGGCTTCTATCCAGCCGTTGCAAGATCGCCGGAAGATGCCTGCGATGGTGCCGGGTCAGTTCGAGCATCGTCAGCTGGACGAGTCCGTCATAGTTCTCGGAAATTCCTTTCAGAATCTCTTCCAAGAAGCTCTCCGGAGCCACTGTGAATGGTGTGTTCCCAGTTGCTCCACCTTCCTTGTTACGAATAGCGATGACCAGATTATCGGTACGTAGGTTGGGGTTCGATGCTTCGGCGGCTATCTCGGAGGTTTCTTCTTTCGGAGAGGAAGGTACCAATCCGAAAAAGCTATCGAGGCGTGTGCGAACTTCCGAAACCTTGGCGTTGCCCGTGAAAATACACACGAATCGGAGGGCCTGACTTTGGGATTGATCCCCTCTCAGAGCTCCTAGGATCTCCAGGGCCTCAGCGCCGTCGTCGTCAACCAGATGCCAATCGAGCACCACGATATCGGCGTTTTGTGCGAGGCGGATTGCCTTTTCTCGATCCTGTTGCATATACCTGAGACCGCAAGTCAGGAGTCCGGTTCCGATCAGAGTACGATGGATCTCAGAAAGCAATTTGGCGTCAAGGTCCTCTCCACCTTTGCGATGACTGAGAGCAATCTCAGTAACCGGCTCTCCGATTTCCTCCTCTTCGAGGTACTCGGGCACCCGATCCTCAACCAGACTCGACTCATCCGTATTCGAAGCATCGCCTGCTGCCAGGCTACCGCCCTGGTCAGGCCAATGATCATCGATGATGACCGCGCTGCGCAGATATTCGCGAATGATCTTCTGCGCGAGGTCGTCATAGGTCGCAGGTTCCGATCTCATTTACTTCTCCGCGAGAACTACGTCTTTATGGAACCGAATGCAGATGCAGGCTCCTGGCAGCTTGCGATAGGTTTCGATATCGGTGGCCCAAATCTCGTGATGGTAGCGAGCGAGGTTGGCACTGGCGATATACAAACCGAGACCTCGCCCGCCAGGCTTGGTGCTGACGAAGGGCTCGAAGATCTCTTCGAATAAGGTTGGATGAATTCCGGGCCCGGAGTCACAAATCGTGAGTACATCTGCTACCTGATCGAGCACGATCCGCCGCTCGTCCTGCTCGCGCAACCAGTAGATCGCGTTGTCGATGAGGTTGACGAACACCGGAAGGACGGCGGCGGGCACTTCGTGGATCGCGTAGGCTCGGAATGCCTCGGTGGCCTCGAAGGAGACGCCGACCGATCGAAGAGGATTGCCCAGGAAGCTCCGGCAATACTCGTAGATCCGCTCGCCGCTGATATCGCTTTTCGTACGGAAGCTCCCCCTATAGAGGGGGCTCATCAGCTTGTAGCGTTGCTCCAGGTGCTGGAAGCCGGCTCGAAGCTCGTCGATCAAGCCTCGGGCGTTGGGTGCATTTCGGACCATGTTTCGGAGCTTGGCGATATTGGCGCGGAGACCACGGTAGAGCTGATTCAGATCGTGGTCGATGATCTCGACCGACAACCCGAGTTGGACGAGCTCCAGGTTCTGATTGGCCTGCTCCTGAAGCAACTCGATCTCGTCGTTCTGGAACTTACGAAGTTCATCGGGATTGCCTTCGAGAAAGTCTTCCAGATAGGAAAGTTGACGCTCGGAAAAAGCTTCCAGAGTCTCGGCGGCTTCATCGGTAGCCGTGTTCAAGGCGTCGAGAATTTCGTTCGGATCGTCAATCTCGAAACGTCGGGCTTCTTCGACGGCGGATGAATGCGTAGCTGCCAGCAAAGCGCTCTCGATTCGCTCCCGCTGAGTTGTAAAGACCTTTTCCAGCTGCTTCGAATGCTGCGATTGCAGCACCTTAAGGTCCGCGTGAGCCGTACTATGCAGTCTGCCGAGTCTGGCCAGAGCCTGTTTATGAGCATTGTCGATGAGATTTCTGGAACCAACAGCTTCTTCTGCTTCGGGCCACGATTCGCGAACGGTTTCGGTGAATCTCCTGCGGATCTCCATGCAGGACTCCGAGAAGCCCGAGGCCGCGACTGCATGATCATGGAGAGCTTTCTTCAGCTTCGAGTCCCGCGCCAAGGAGAGGTCGGCAGGCACTCGGAGCTTTGCCTGGCCCTCTGTCCTCGCCAGTCGACCCATGAAGTCTGTGACAGCCTTGGCGACCTCCGGAGGTCCTGGGTTATTCAGCTCGCTGAGCCCCGTGATCCCTTCATCGAGGAGAAGCTCGAGTTGTTCAGGACCGTTCCTGGAAATGAAAGCGATCTTGCCTTGGGCTTCCTCAAGGAGCTTCTTTCGCCTGTCCTTGACTCTCTTTTTCTCGGCCCTGAGCTGATCATCCTTTGCCTTCAGCTCGCTCTTTCTTTGCCTGAAGTGCCCTTCTTTCTTGAAGTGCTCGAGGGCGATGTCGCTGAAGAACTGCATCAGAATCTTGCGCAAGTCCCGATAGGCGGCGTTCTGAATCAGCCCTTCACGACCTGCTTTGTCGATCAACTTCGGATTGCCCTCACCCGAGATGGCAACGTAGCCGAACATTCGACGATAGGAAAAATGATAGCGGGTTGCATGACGCGATCGTCGCTCTTCGAAGTGGAGCCAATCCCACTCCGGATTTCCGTAGGGCAGCACACGGAGCCCATCCCTATAGATCATCAGGCCACCGTAGAGATCCAGTTTTTTCTTGAGGAGCTGCCAGGTCCCTTTTTCGAGTAGGCTCTCGTTCTCGCGGCCCTGGAAATACCAAAGACGGAGCCTGAACGGACCGCAGGAGAGCTTCTGTTTGGGTTGTAGAACTGGATGAGGGAGCTTCTGAGGCTCACTGTAGATCTTGAGTGTGCCTCGATATCGACCCTCGCAATCGAATTCGACGTCGATATAGTGATCATGAGCGCGCACATCATCCAGGCCAATCGCATCAACTGTAGCGAAGAAGCTGCGCCAGACCCGGTTCTCGATGTCATATCGCCGGATATCGGCTGTGAAATCTGGGGGACCGGATTCTTCTCTCGTTGAATCACCGAATGTGTTGTCGAAATTGGACAGCAGTTGAAGGAATTTGATGTGAGGATGACGTTCGAGATCGTCATCCCGGCTGGGCTTCTCCAGGTAGGGGCGGAATTCAGCGATCAAATCTCGGACGTAGAACAGCGTTCCCCGGTTCTCCTTCCAGTGGCCAACTACTCGCCTCAGTTCGGAGAGATCCACCGAGAACGAATCGAGCTGGCTCGAGATCGTGTCCCTGAGCCGGACCTCGCTTTCAGTTTGCCAGGCGCGCTCCGTCCGGAGTACCACTTTCCGCAATGATTCGACCATGTCGTCGACGATGCCCGTTTCGAGCTCGTCGAGATCGGAGAAGGTGATCGTCGGGATCTCGATATCCGAAAGCAGCAGGCGCTCGTTGCGGACCAGGTTCCAGTTGATCAGGAGGCCCACGTAGGGATCGGCCCCTTCGTTCGGACGGTAGCTTCGGCTGATCAGGAGCACCGTATCGCCCAGCGTCGAGATCGCCAGCCGACCAATCCCCTTCTCCCCTTGAATCGGTCGGCGCTCCATGCCGTCCGGAGGCTCGAGGCTGCTTCGCAGATCTTTCTTTCCCGAGGCTCCGACGACCAGCCAGCGGTGCAGAAGTTGGTCCTCGGTCATGCCCACGCCCGTGTCCCAGAGAATCGCCCGGTCCTCTTCCGGACAGGTGTCGAGCTTCACTTCACGGGCGTAGGCATCGTAGGCATTCTTGAACAGCTCGCTGATCGCAGTCGGACAGTCGGCAATCTGTTGCATGCCCAGGAGGTCGATGACCCGGGCTTGGACCTCGAACTTGGCCATACTTCAGTCGGTGGTGCCTTTTCGGAGACTCTCGGCGATGGCCGAGACGAAGGCTTTGGCCAGGAGGGGCGGAACGGCATTACCGATGTGGATGACGTTCATATCCCGACTTTCGTCGTAGAATTGATAGTCGGCCGGGAAAGTCTGAATCAAAGCGCCCTCCCGGGGTGTGATGGCCCGATGTTCCTCCGGATGGCCGAAGCGACCGTTCGAGAGGCTGACGAAACGGGTGGTTAGTGTGGGGGAGGTGCGCTCCCAATCCATGCGGCCGTAGACATCGGTATGGCCTTCGTGGCCCTTGTAGCACTCGAGTTGGAGCTCGGCCGGCCACTCCGTCCGACTACCACCGGGTTTCTTGATGGCGCGAATTCGCTGTCTGTTCAGCTCCGAGAGACCGGCCGCTGCATGCTGTGGGTCGTGGTCACATCTCTGGCCTGGCTCCAACGGGCAAAGCATGTCTCCACACTCTGTTTCGGCCTCATCGAAGGCGTCCCGGACAGTCCGGTAGCCGTCCGGGGCATGAGTTTCCTCGGGCCACGGTGGCAGGCCCTGGCGAGATCCGACCATCAGGGTTCGATACCGCTGCTGCGGCACTCCGAACCGGGCAGCATTGACGACCTTGCTGCGGACTGCATAGCCGGCTTTCTCCAGCCGTTCAATCGACTTGTCCCAGATTTCCTCCTCGGCTCGAATGCCGGGAACGTTCTCGACAATGAGGAAATCGGGCTCGAAGTCCAAGACATGGTCAATGAAGCTGTTGAGAGCGCAACGCGAAGATGCCGATCGCGTTTTGTCGGTTCGGAGGTTGGTGAAGGGTTGGCAGGGAGGGCAGCCGATAAAGACAGTCGGATGCCTCCCGTAGGGCCGCAGGATCTTGGCCAGTCTTTTTCGGTCGAGCCCTTCAACCGTGGACTCGAGGAAGGGGATCGGACCGGATCCGTTGCTGTTGTTGTCCTGGTAGGTCTTCTTAGCCCGGCCATCGCAATCGATGCCTGCAACGATCTTGGCCCCCGCCATGATCGACCCACAGGTGAAACCACCCGCTCCACAGAAAAAGTCAACAACGGCGAGCTGTTCGGAGGGCTTTGCCTTCCGCTCTCGGGAGGGGGGGCCGGGAGGGCGGCCGGCGGTAGGAATCCGGCGCTTCGTCATCGCGGCGAATCCTATCAGTCTGCATCGGCGGAACGAGCATGATAGACCGAAATAGAGATCCGGCAGGGGCGAACGCGCCGAGCGATGTCGTCCGTGACTTCTCAGATTCGCACCGCCACGGAGGGGTTGTCAGTGTCAAGCGGCAGGATGCAGCCCATCTCCACGTCTTGCTAGACGACGCCAGCAGCCTCCTCACATCCGACCTCTGCGAGGTCCCGGCTGACGGCAGGCATCGCGACGCCTATCTTTTCTTGCTCAAGTTACGAACTACTGGCTCGTGGTCGGCGAATCGAGAAGCGAATCGAGAAGTGCCTGGCACCACCTCCAGCCCACCTCCAGCCCACCTCCAGCCCACCTCCAGCCCGGCGCGAGATCAATCGAGGGGCCGGATGGTTCGAATCGAGAAGTGCCTGGCACCACCTCCAGCCCGGCCCTTTTCTCGACACCCTCGGCGGACCACCTAGAGGCCCGGGCGCGGCTAGCTGAAGCGGCGAAGTCCGAATGGCATCCGGATCTCCGGCTTCTCCTGGCTGACGTTGACCGCCGGCTCGGTCTCGCTATGGAGGCCTGTCGCGGCCTCGAAGCGATCCAGGTCGAGCAAGCTCCGGCTGGTGATCTCAATCGAGTCCTAGAAGCCTTCGGCTGTAAAGCCCAAGACAGCAAGTGAACCAGCAGACAGGAGATAGCGACATGACCACCGTCGTCCACACGGTCAGCCCCCGGAATTGTCTCTCTATGACGTTCTACAAAAGAAGATAGAGCCTCTACCGCATTCTCCGGTCTCTTGCCCTCGATGACTGGCGCCTAGTGGGCGTGGCAGGTTGAGGTGGCGGCGGGCAGCGCACCGTGGAAGCTTGTCGTCTCGGGTTGAAGTGGGCAGTAGCCAACAATGGCCCCACCAAGTAGTCCTACGAGAAATGGCTGTACTTTCGATATCCCATCTCTTGATGTAGCTACTGCTCAAGGACCACCGGACCCCCAGGCACCGGTGTCACCGGATTCGAAGCCGTCGGCAAAGAGATCATCCTGCAAGACGCCGCCTCGGATCGACCAGTTGTCGTCGCCATCGTCCGAGAAATAGCTCGCCCACACGACGACGAAGCGGCCATCGGGCAAGGCCGCGACATCGGGAAGAGTCTGGTCGTGGATCGTGAAGACGTTGACCTGACTTTCGGCGCTCAGAAGCCCGCCGGAGGCCGAGAAGCGGCCACGCTTGATGCTGAGGCGATCGTCGTCCGAACCCGCCGGTACGCCGTCGTGCCAGACGGTCGCGAAGCCTCCGGGCCCCACAGCGATCGAGAGGACCCACCGGCTGAGCGCAAACGCCTCCCCGGTCGCGATGCCGGCCGAATCGAAACGCTGCGCCGACCACGTCGCCGCGCCGTCGGGATGGTAAGCGAGCACGAAACCATCGTCCTGCGGCACCATTTCCACCAAGCCCTCCACCCCCGGCGCCGTTTGCGCCGGAGCCAAGGGGGTGCCCGAGGAGTCGAAACGCCGGAAGGAGGTCGGGTTGGATCCGGAGCACCGCCAGATCGGAAGGTAGACCGAGCCGGCGATGGTGCCGATTCTCGATGTGAGCGTGGTGAGCGCGGGGCAGTCTTTGTCCAAGGCCAAGAGGATGGGAGCCGACAGCGCGGCCCCCGAGGCGCCGAATGGCCGAAAATAGATCCCGTCAGTGTCTGAGTTGTCCCAGGTCACAGCGAAGCCCCCTTGGTCGTTGGCAGTCACCCTGTGGCCATAATTCGTCAGTTGCTCACCCGGGGTGTTGATCTGGAACTCGGAGGCGACCGGATTTCCCGAGCCATCGAAGATCCGGCCCTTGATGTCGCCGTCTGCCCCGAGAATCGGGGCCCTGAGGTCCGTTTTTCCGGAATTCAGAAAAGGTTGGTTTCTGGTCGCCCAAATGACGACGAAGCCGTCATCCGCCGATCGCGCGACCTTCGCCAAGGTCTGGGGGGACAGCGTGTCGGTATTTATCTGAAAGTCCCCTCCCAAGGGCAACGCGGACGAGTCGAATCGACGTCCCTGGATGCTGCCGCCACTGGAGTCGTCGCCCGGCGACAAGGAGCTCTCCCAGACGACAACGAAGCCGCCGTGTGAAAAAGTCGCGACCTGCGGGCGATTCTGAATACCGCTGGTATAGCTGTTGACGCGAAACTCCTCGGTCTGTGCTCCAGCTCGAGGGGTGATCGTGACCAGCATCACCAATAGAGTGATGAAATTTCCGCGGTGACACGGGAACGACTGGCGACTCGGAGAAAGCAGCGATGCCATCCGGATCTCCTATGGTTTCATGGCATGAAGACAGTTGGAATCGACGTCATCGAACTATCACTCGGTCGAGAAATCACATTGTACAAGGCCCGGCGGCGCCCCATCGACATCGCGTCGACGGCGGAGCTCGGATTGCTGGCCGGCGGATCGAATTATGTGAGAATGGGTCACCATCCGCGTCTCGCCGGAGCGCCACCATGGTCTCCTCTCCCATGCGGGAAAGTCGAGGCATGCGATCTCGGCTTGTTTTAAACTCGAAGTGCAAACACTTGGAGTCCAACAGCAATAGCCTTTGCTTCACCAAACCTCGTGCTCACGGGTCTTGGTGTCGATCAAGACGAGGATCGCAAGCCGCGGGAAGAGCAGCCGAATCGCCTCGGATAGCATCGTTTTTCAGAATCGACTTCAAAATATGGAAAAGACCTCACCCCCGGTTCCAGGCGCCAAGGCCTCGGCCCTCGGCCAAGAGGAGCACAGCTCACGATGCACCGTGTGCAAAGAGCATTGCGTCACCGACCAGGATGCGGGCTTCGAGGTTAGTGATCGACTGCGGAGATTCAGTCAGAAGGATGACATCTTCTGCCGGTCTCGGTGGGATGAAACGGTGCATTCGGCCAAGTCGGAGAAATTCTTCGAGTCCTATCGCCGGCCGCTCCAGCAATGGCGCCGGGTCGATGGCTACCACCAAAAAGACTTCGCTTTGAGAAACGCCGCCTGGCATGTGGCCGACTTTTTCGCCGAGCGCCTAGAAGCCGATGGCCGCCGCGAAGGTTTCCTCGACTACTTGACAGCCCATCGTGAAGGCTCTGATGAGGTCCGGGAGGTCGATTCCCCGCAAGAGATGTCGAGAGAGATCAAAAAGGCGGCCAAGCTTTTCGGGGCAGACCGCGTCGGCATCACCTACTTCGACGAACGCTGGGTTTATAGCCACAAATTCGACGCCGTCAGCCAAGAGGAAATACCCATCGACCTACCGGACGGGCTCACTTCGGTGATCGTCGTCTGTCACGAGATGAATCATGATTTGCTTCGGACCGTGCCTTCGGCACTTAGCGGTACGGCAACAGGAGTGGGCTATTCAAAGGACGTGGTGACCCTCTTGGCGCTGGCACAGTACATAAGGAACCTCGGTTATGAGGCCTACGCCAGCATGAACGATAGCGCCGCAAGCATCCCATTCGCGATCAAGGCAGGCCTCGGAGAATATGGACGTCATGGTCTTCTGATCGTGCCGGGGCTCGGACCACGCCTACGCCTCGGCAAGATCTTCACCGACTTGCCGCTATCCCACGATCGGCCAATTCGTTTCGGTGTCAAAGAGTTCTGCGGCATCTGCCGCCGGTGCAGCGAGGCCTGTCCGCCGGCAGCCATCGCCAAGGAAGAGCCTTCGGAGCAAGTACACAATCGATCAAATATTCATGGCATCACGAAGTGGACGACCGACGCCGAAAAATGTTTCAAATTCTGGACCACACAAGTCACAGACTGTTCTATTTGCGTCCGCGTCTGTC
Organism: Epizoanthus stellaris; assembly: GCA_025403545.1. Classification (NCBI taxonomy): domain Eukaryota; kingdom Metazoa; phylum Cnidaria; class Anthozoa; order Zoantharia; family Epizoanthidae; genus Epizoanthus; species Epizoanthus stellaris. The sequence continues at coordinate 14,480 of JAOBYG010461057.1, forward strand.
CCTACAATCGCGACTATCCGCGATGGTTGAACAGGATCCGTTTCAAAATGATGGGGTCATTTCTCAGGCGCCTCATGCTGCGCCTGGATAACCTGCTCGGTGGCGGCAAGCGGCGACCGCCCGGCTGGTGGTGGCGAAAGGGCTAGTTTTGGCCCCCGCCTCCAAGCCGGCGGAACTTACGGCCTGTCACTTCAGGGACGAAAAGCCAAGAGTAGAATCACCTGGATGACGATTCGAAGGAGATCTCTTGCTCGTCTGGAAGCGGAGAGCACACAGGCCCAAGAGGTGCCGGACCGCCCAATCGCGGATCAGGGTGTGCCCGGGCTGACCATCGCCTGGCATCCGGATGTCGGCCGCTTGGGTGAGCGAGTGGTCCTTTTTGAGCTGGTGGCGGGGGCCACCGGAGGTCTCGCGACGGCGGCCATGGTCGAGCTTTCGCGCCTGACACCTCGTTTTGCGGCGGCCAACGTCGAGCCCTATCCACTGGCGGATCGAGGTCTGAGCCGACGACCCATTCGCCTGGCAACCGGCTCCGAACCCGGATCCGTACGACTCGACACGAAAGGCTCGGGTTTGGATCTCGTGATCGACGGCGAGGCGGTGGCAAGCAACGTCAGCGTCGAGCTCGATAGCGAGCGGCTCCGCCGCGGTGTCACGCTCCTGCTTTCGGGACGCATCGTGCTCATCTTGCATTCGATGCGCGAGCTTTCGCCACCGGCGACACCCGATTTCGGACTGGTGGGGCAGAGCTGCGCCCTCAGGCGGGTGCGCGCCGAAATCCACAGAGTCGCCGGCCTCGACATTCCCGTTCTGCTGCGCGGCGCTACGGGCACCGGCAAAGAACTGGTCGCCGAAGCCATTCACCGCCACGGTGCGCGCCGCGGCGGCCCCTTCCTCGCCGTCAACTTAGCGGCCATACCGTCATCACTCGCCGCCGCCGAGCTCTTCGGCGCCGCCAAAGGTGCCTTCACCGGCGCCGACATCGCGACATCAGGCTATTTTCGCCGCGCCGCGGGCGGCACGCTTTTCCTCGACGAGATCGGCGAGATCTCCGCCGATCTTCAGGCCCTGCTCTTGCGCACCCTCGAGACCGGGGAGATCCAGCCGGTGGGCGGTGGCCGACCCGTGCCGGGCG
>JAOBYG010462168.1:0-15613 GCA_025403545.1 Epizoanthus stellaris
GGTGGACTGGGATGAGCTGGGAAAAGCTTCGGGGTGGACCGCCAGGGGCAGAAAAACTGGAAGCCACGGGGAACGAAGGAAGGAAATCTCGTAAATCTCGATTTTGTGTGCATATACATCTGATCTAGTGGTGGCTGTCGAGCTTCGCTCGACAGCAATAAAAGACTTGAATACCTGATATTCTAGATAAATATGTTTTCTTTGGAGAGGCTGTTTACTTCGCTTTGCAATTAAAATATCGAATTACACATATAGAGGAACATTTACTTGCTCAAGGATTCATTATGATTCTTCCAACTCTTATTATTAAATTTTCTTCATTCGTGTTTTACTTTTTGTGTACAGGGACACACTCCATTAGGCAGAATACACACAACATCAAAACAAGATTGCTTACCGCACTTTCCTTCAGTACCCATCTGCCCTTCATGACATTTAACGTTAGCATTAAGTAGAACAACGCCGTCCTTCCGAGCAGCCTGGACAGTTGTGTTGCCAATGTTCAGGTCCAGCAGACTGGATTTTAGAGCCATCTGTAAGATATCCATAACTTCACTGGCTGTTGAATTTAGGGCTTCCTCCGGCGATTTTGTTTGCACGAGTGTCTCATTTGTTCTCAAGACGTTGCTCTTATTAGCTGGTAAGTTGATCTCAAAATTGATGGAGATTACATACGAAGTATCCCTCTTTGTGAGACGTCCATTAGAATCCTTCTGACAAATTACCTCTACGTTTTCAATCTTACAGTCTGGATTTCCGATGCATCCACCAAACATTCCAAACAGGCTCATTTGAAACTTATTCACGAACTCTTTTTTCATCTTCTCGATTGAAATAGGATCGTAGCAAGAATCCACTTCGTAACGCACTGCTACTTTGATGGAATCCGTCTTAGGAGTTTGTATTACTAGGGTTTAATTGAAATACAACTTCTAAATTTGTGTTCTACCAAAGTAGATTAAATATATTAATCAATCAGCAATCAATCAATCAATCAATCAATCAATCAGTCAACCAATCAATCAATCAATCAATCAATCAATCAGTCAGTCAGTCAGTCAACCAACCAACCAACCAACCAACCAGTCAGTCAGTCAGTCAGTCAATCAATCAATCAATCAATCACTTAATCAATCACTCCCTCACTCACTCAATCAATCAATCAATCGATCGATCGATAAATCAATCAACCAATCAATTGTATCAAACAGTATATGCTACTACTACTGATATTACTCTATTACTACTGCTGCTACTACTAACTACTACTGCTACTGCTCCTATTACTACTACTACTACTACTACTCTCAGTGTCATTCCTTTTGCTCAAGTTGTCTATTCTTTATACGCAATCTCCCCTTAGTCTACAACCCAACGGGTAAGGTATTGCTAGTGGTATTACTAACATTGTAAGCATTCGATAAGATTACACTTACGTGAACAATCTGGGAGTTTCGGTTGTCCTCTTTCTCGAGGAACATTTATCCACTTTCCTTTACCACTGCAGAAATAGATGCTCTCCACTGCTCCAGCAAAGGCGTATTCCCTGTTACAATGAATACTGCAGTATCTGCCGCCTGCCAGCCAGGTTTCACATGACATTGCACCATGAAATGGAGGATCTAAGTGACACGATTTTGCTGTACAAATAAGAAAATATACTGAAAATTAGCTAGCGCAGAAATATAACTTATCGTATAATCATTAGAATAATGACTAGTATTAGATTTTGTTTAAAGTAAGTAGGAAAATCACAAATTAACAGTACACCTCATTTATACAATATCCAGTCATCTAATTTCAGGATTAGCATCGTTAATTACAAAAATAAATAATCTAACAAACATGTAAACTGAGTAATTCTGTCGCTAGAGTTTAAGATCATTTGTGTTCCTACTGATCGATATGGCGAAGCAACATAAAAATGCAAATTTACCAACAGATATAATTATAGACGGAGTAAATAAGTGAAATTCAAGGCATATATAGAATGTTTGATAGAAAAATTAAAGATTAAAGTAAACAAAACTAGACAGACCCGCATGATGCATACAATCGACACAATCCAAAACTAAAAAAGAAAAATGCCTTACAAATGATATGCAGTGTGAAGCTACATCTCGCCAGGTTTTGGGATCTGTCGTAGGCGGTGTAGCGGAGGTGGTGCTCTCCCCAGAGGATTGCGGAGCCATTGACAGGTCCGACGTAACCAATCCTAGCAACCCCAACGTTGTCATTGAATTCAACAGTTGGAAAACTGACGTTTGTAAATCGCAGTGTAGAGACGATCTTGTAGTCTTTGGGACAATAGACGACTTTTGGAGGTTCCTTATCTATAATGCACAAAGATGCATCTCCATAATGTTTGTAAAACACACGAAATCCCCGCTGCGTGCAATGGTCTACGGTATATTTTGTTTTTAGACTGAAATTAACCAACTAAAGCTTGGTATGCTGTTTTTGGTGGAGTTGCACGATTAGAAGTTTCGGAAATTTTCATAAAATAATTCAATATTTCCTCGTCAAGAAAGAAAATAACATTTTTTCTAGTATGGATTACTTGACAATAATGGAACAATTACAACACAGCTCTGGAACCTCAAAATATTTCATGTCATATGTAATTTTGGATTTCAAAATGTACAAATCTATTGGTTTTAATGAAACTTTCATCCCCATGTTTCACCAAGTTTTAGCTTTAATTATACCCTTCTAGAATATTTGTAAGAAAGTATAAATGATACAAGAAGAAGTCAATTTTCTGTGAACATGAATACTTGACATTTCAGCAGAAACACTCTCAACACGATACACGTTCCTAAACACCAACATAAAATGGCGAATTCCTATTTTAAGAACCTTGAACAAATCAATACTAAAAGATCTTCAATATATATACATCTTTAATGCGTTTATATCAAGAAATATCTTTGAAAGAGGAGTTCATAGTCTTTTGAGTTCTGAAAATGCAGTTATTTATATTGTTTCATCTCATATCGCTTTCCCTCATACATCCAGTTATTATATTCAAATTATAGAATGGCCGATTTTATACTACAGACGTTTAATTCGTCTGGACGACTTTGGGCAGAGATTTTTAGTTCGTCTTTTAATGCGTCTCCTAGTTCGTCTCGTATAAAGACGGGCTGCAGACGAATTAAACATCTGTACGAACTAAATGGTTTAGTTCGTCTTGATAGACGCACCAAACTATTTTGTTCGTCCAGACGTTTAGTTCGTCTTCAGATAGTCCGTCCTATAATTCGCCCGTCTTTACACTGGACGCATTAAGATGCAGACGAATTAAACGTGCAGACGAATTAAACGTCCAGACGAATTAAACGTCTGTAGTATAAACACGGCCAATGCTTCTTGCGTATGTGAGAGTAGAATTTAGGAATTTGTCCAACATTGTGGAAAGAACAACGTAATATTTTGTTAGCAAGATATGAAAAAAGCTTTAAGAATGATGCATTACTACAGAATATAAATACTGCTACAATTTGCTTACCTTTAACTTCCACAACAAAAGAACAGTAACTCTTAAGTCGTGATGAATCTTCGGCAGTGTATTGTACGATGTTTTTACCAAAGGGAAACCTTTGAGGGGGCGTGAGACCTTCATCGCTGGTCTTTACTATTACAGGATCACCCGAATTATCCTCTGCCGCTGGAAGGGTCCAGCTGTACAGGGCTGTTGATTTTCCTGCGTCGGTAAATACTTGCACGTCTGGAGGACAGGTAACTTTGGGAGGCTGTTCATCTGACGGAAATTCATACAAACTTGGTCAAGATCATTCAGGTTCTCCTCCCAAATCGTTCAAATCTTTGAACCTTTTCTATCTACGTCTCAAAGCCACTATGATTCTATTGCTTGTTTATTTCTCTCATGTCCCTGGCTGTGGATATTTATCTCGCCGAAACGGCTCGTTAAATATCACATATTACCTAACTACACAGCAAGGAATGTAACATATTGTAACAGAAGATGGCAATCAAGAATTAAATAGAATATCTACCTTACCTTTGCAGTATATATTTGTGGTATTAATGGACCAGGTTCCGTTTTGTTGGCAGTGACTATGTCTTGTTCCGTGAAGTTTAAATCCACTGTTTAAGCAGCGGAATACACAGAACGAATCGTATGGGAGCTCTCTGGCGTCCTTACAGCCATTGGAACCTTCCACATATCCATGCTTGGAAGGATGAATAGCAGGACACATCACCACTGCAATTATTAGCACGTTCAGCTTAGCGTGGGAATATTACATCGCGGTTCTTTATTCAAAATTAATGGTATATATTTTTGCTAATGGGCTACCAGAGCCAACCGTAGATAAATTACAATGATGTTCGAATATAGAGCCGATATGGGGATGATCTCTGTTATTATAATTTATTTTTACATTATGAGATATGATAGTATAACGACACTAAGATTTTAAGCGCAAGTTTGTGAGGATTGCAGTGTTCGTCTTCGTAGACCCACGCTTTAACTATAAAACGCATACCAAGTCAACTTAACACACTTGATAAGATAACTTGCACCCTTTAATTTCATGGAGAAAGTTATCACTATCAGTATTAAACTGTGCCTCCACAAAAACGTAGTGACCTATTAAACATAGACGAATCAAATGAAATAGAAAGATCAACGGTTCCTCCAGACATGCGTGATGCGTTATGCTTACAACAGGCATGCATATTCACAGTTTCTTGCCATTACAATTAAACAGACAACTGTATGTTGCTGAAACAAACGCACGCCAGTAACTGATCATCAGTAGGCTACATAACTTGTGTGCATTTCTACAAATGGTTCCGACTCCATTTTATCCCAGACAATTCTAGAACATCTTAGGAGCCACCCAACGTGTGCAGATGCAGATACGAAAAGCCAAAAATCCAAATCAATTTATATGCTGTTTTGCTTCGCAAGATTTAAACGCATACTGAGTTAAAACCAAAACATAATACATTGCACTTACTCTTGCAGGACGGCTGTTCACCAGACCAAGATCCATTTTGAAGACACTGTCGCACTGCAGAACCAGCAAGGCGATATCCCTTATCGCAGGAAAAACGGCAATGAATCCCTGGAACGTTTCTACATTCTTCCCTTGTGCCATGCGCGGGTGTTCGGAGTTCAGGACATCTATTTACTAGCAGAAAAATGGATATGCATAAATACACCGTTGGATTTGAGGTAATCATAATAGCCCATTTTCGAGTTTCGCTCAAATTCCCGAGAACATATATGTTAAATCAAGGCTTGGTCCCAAATTTAAATACATTTGCTGCAGTCATCGCGATTCGAAGTTATTGTTCTCGGGAACTGGAGCGTATCACGGAAATGAACTATTCTCAAAGGTTTACAGTGACTTGACACTTTAACACAAAACCATTTCGCACAAAGTTTTATGAAATATAACAATAGATAAGACTATGATCAGCATCAGATAAAGTAACTTTGTAACACCAGAAGCAACAAATGATACGTGTGTATGTTGGGAAAAAAACATTTGAAAAAAACCCCAGTGTCTTGAGAGGGAATCGGACCCACGCCATACGAGTCTCGTGGTAGGTGCACTAACCACTAAGCTGCAGAGGCCTCTACACTATGGCACCGGTTCGGTGTTCCTTGTCAAGGCGACTTGTTTTCTCCTTTTTATGTTTCTCTGTCACACACTTGCATGGCTTCGGTTGTTTTCAGAGCAATAGCGTTACCCTCTCTGATGATGATCATATAGATCGAATTTAGTTTTACCATCACAGAAAAGGTTAGTGCTAAGTTTTATCATAGGGAAGCCACTAGCTAGTGACTAGCTAGCAGAATACCAATCGTAAATATTAACGCATCGCTCGCTTCAACGAAGAATAATTTGTGACTATTAGAACTACTAAAGTTGAATTAGATGCCCTTACAATTGTCTGTTTCTTGGCATCCAATCTGCTATGGGGATATAGATATATTCAGTTCTTTACATGACATTGGCTAATAGTTTTTTTAAGATTCACGGACTCCAGAGAATGAAAATCTTCAAAATATTCTTCTAAATAATTGTCCTGCTGTTAAACTTATAGAGAAAATCTTAAATGTAATATATTTTAAGTGGGCACTGTTATGAAATGTCTTCGGATACCAGTACAACTCTCCACCTACCTCCAACGCATGTTGTTCTATCATCCGATTGGAGGTCTATTCCATCTGGGCATGCGCACTTTCTACCATAAATTGTTGGGAAGCACAAATTACTGCAATCTCCATTGAGCCTTTCGCATCTGTTGGTACCTAAAATAAATTGTTTTTAAAATTACCTATATGCACCTTATCGTAAGAGGTAAACACGAAGTACAGCTACATACAAAAGTGAGAAATCTATGTAAGTGAGCAAATATTATTGGAGAAACCGAAAATCAAGTGAAATGCTTCAAGTCAACTTAAATGTGTTTCTTCTTTTTCAAACTCTGGAATTCCTAGAGAGTTAGCTACACTCAGCGTCCATTGTATAATAGCTTTCAATATTTTGGTTGACAAGACCAGCATTTCGTCAAAACTTATTCCAGAACTACGCTGCAGTTTGCTACACAGAATATATTGAAATTTACCTCTAGAAAACAAATAGTATCCCAGTTTACAGATGTTTAGAAAAAAGCAAAATAGTTTCTTATTTACTTCTTATTAATCAAATTGTTTTACCCCTGCCAAATTAGTGGAAGCTAGATGGGAGTAACATTTCTAAGTTCTAAGTTCTCTATTATTTGTGTTGTGTCGTACTTAATTTGCAGTTTCACGTTAGTTACATTAGCTGCGAAATTTCTTTAAAAGTTAGGTAATCTAAATATTTTGGGGAAATACATGTCTTAGTATTCTATGAAACATTTGTTAATTGTTCAAGGCCTGCGGTACGGACCAAACAAGACAACACATTACCTAGCTTTAGACTAGCTGATTGCACAGCCAGATCATACGACGATCGAGTAAGGCCTGTGACTAGGGTCTTTTGTAGGTTGGTATTAAGATCAACAGTATCCAGACTTCCTCTGTTTGGATCAATCCAATACAGTTTGTTATCGAAATAAACCAAGCCCCAACGCGGATTTTTGTTTGGAAGTTGAAGAACAATACGTCTGTTCTTTCCTTGAAAATCTGCTTGTTCAATCTTTTGCATCCCGATGTCAATCCAGAATAACCGATCGTGATGATGATCCACTGCCACGGCCATTGGCGTCTTCAGGTCTGTGTTGTCATAAAGGAAGAATATTTTAACGTTCCTTCAAAACGATTATTTGTTGGGATAAATTATTTGGATTTTATAATGTATCATTGTATGTAAACATTTTGTTAATGAAAGGCATCAGGGATTGGGGAGAAAGCTACTTATATATTAGCTAGTGGTACCATGTGTTTTTAGAGAAACGTTTTGCTGTTGATTTTAGAATTAATGGTTCGCATGAGACGTCATAGCCGCCATGTTGGTGTACCCTTACAATAGAGCTGCAGTTAGGTTCTCTTGTTAAGTACACTAACATGGCCGCCATGCCCTTTGTTATTTGAATCTCTGGGGATTGGGTGAAAACCATTCATGCTTCAAATTACTGACACTTCTTCGACTTTACTGGACGTTCCGTAACTATTACATATAACACAATGCAATGTTTCAATTCAGTAGTCACGCAGCAAAAGAATGATGTACTAGTCTACGTCATAATGCATAATGCATAATGCATAATGCATAATGCATATTGCATAATGCATAATGCATAATGCATAATGCATAATGCATAATGCATAATGCATAATGTATAATGCATATTGATAGTATTCAGTTTTATAGCGATGCAACTATCTTTTCACGGAAATCACCAAAGTGCAAATGCAAGGACTGTTGTGCTATGTTATTGCCACAATGAAATAAACATATATGGTGTTAGTCTCCATCTTTTCTTAATCCTGGTTATAATTAGCGCACCCTAAAGTATAAGGAAACATATTTTTATTCATCTTTTATTTTCTTCAATTCAAGTCATGGGCTGAAATGGAGGAAATATAACTTTTCTTGCTATAAAATTTCCAAATAATTGAATTTGAAAGTTGATCAGCTGTGCAGCAATATTCCAGCAACTACTTTACCTTTACTAACTATGGCTCGTTTCGACTCTCCATCCATGTTTGACATCATTATCCGTGGAAGTGGTCTGCGGTCGATCCAGTACAACCACCTGGAACATTAGTTAGAGAAGATTAAATGTTAATGTGTCATTTCTTTTTTATGTTAGGTTTTGGTTAGCAGTGCATGGCGCGCATTAGTAAATAACTCAATACTATTTCCTATTTATACAACCAAAACGTAATTTGACTAAGACTTTTTTACCTTTGAGGCAATACTTTACACTGCAGGTTTGATCATTCGTATATATGTAGTGAGTTTAAGAACAAACCTTGGGCGTATGGGGTTATGGTGTGAACGTATGGCGTTAACGTGACCTTCCGTAAGTTATTAGGCCTTGTGGGCCTAATTTGCGCGCCTCGTTGGCTATCAACTCATGTACGACTCGAGTTCGTGGTAATCTTTTTATAGATATATATTTAAAAATATTTAATCTGCAAGAAAATAAAAGCAACTACACAGGAAGAAATCCGCCGTGGTGGGACACAGATTTGCACCCTGCCATGACAGCGTTGGAGAGCACAGCGCTGTGACAGTGGTGGCAACTGACAGTGCTGTGACAGCGATGTGTACACTAATGGGACATCAATGGCAGTCGACAGTGCTGTGACAGCGATGTTGCCATCGTTGTTCCACTAGAGTGCACATCACAGTGCACAGCACTGTCAATTGACATCAGTGTGACATTGGTGTCACCATCATTGTGACACTAGTGTCACTCTCAATCGCTGGCACACCACTGTCAGATTTTAGCTGTGTATTTAGAGCATGCAAAGTATCCAGAAATGCACGCAAGATAAAAACTTTAATTTCTAAATTTTGTTTAAATATGCCTTCCTTCAGTGGTAAGCATCAGGAAAGTGTGGTGATATTGGTAAGAAATATCACACTATCATTTTATACTGGTGGGATTGGAGGAAGTATATTTGTCGATTATCTTTGTAGTTTTAAAGTTCTCGCAGCTATGTAACATGCGGTATTAAGTGGCAATGCCGCCCAATAATTAAAACCAGTTTCTAAAATCTTCCTTTTCTCATATTAAACGATTATTGCGTGTCCTTCTTTGTTGATCTATTCCATAATTATTACTAACCCTTTGATTGGATTAATTGCAATATGACCGATGTTAGTCGCATCAGATACCAATGTTTTCCTTGAAGAGCCATCAGCACGAGAAACAGTTATGGTACTCCTGTTGCGTATGCAGGTCCAGTATAAATTCTTTGAGATCCAGTCGATTGCCAGCCAGTTTGGTTGATCATCGAGAAGCATAACTACCCTTTCGTAAGGCTGTATTCCAAGAAGAGCCTTCAATATTGTCTGTGCATCGTTGTCTCTCTTCGCTCTGAGGATAAAGTTGGACTCAGACCAGTAGATATACTCAGTCCGGGGGTCATAAGTAACTGCCAGGGCCTTCATGTTAGAGAGCCGCTTCTCATAGCAAGCAAATTTGTCTATTGTGAGGGGGAACTTCATGATGGGACGTGACGCATCGGCTATAAGTACGAAGTGTTGTGACATCTTTGTACTAGAAGCTTCAAAAGGAGAAAAACAGGAGAGATGAAACATTTGGTACAGACGTTAGCTCTATAATAACACAAGAATAACAAACGTGTTAGAGAAACAAAACTCAACATTTATAAAAGCCTGTATACTAAATTAAAAGAAAGAAACTTACGGATATCGCAAGTTTTGTTGTCTTTTTTCAGGTGAAATCCATTTTGACAGGCACATTTATATCCTCCTGGTCCCGTCAAGCAAATGTGATCGCAACCTCCGTTGTCTGGCACACATGACCTCCCACTCCCCAAACTAACACTTGACAATGCTGAAATAATAATTTTCACAAATATTACTGTTGACACTCAATCGTCGTGCTGAAACAGGCAATCAAGAGACGTTTTACCTTCAGAGCATGAGCGTGCAAAACTCCAATAGCTCTTTCAAGCGTACAACAGCTCTTTGTAGAACTAGACCTAATTAAGATTTAGCTACAGATAAATCTGTTAATTCGGGAAGGATCCAGTCGTATATTTGTTTGTACGGGTAAAACCTAACTAACATCTGCTCTAGATTCTCTGACTGACAAAATTACTGAAACATTCAATCTGTTGAATGCCATATTGCAGTTTTAACTTAAAAGTTATTCGTTGTTGTAGAATAACAAACACTTACGTTATGTTCATGAATGCCGCAATATTATTGAGAATACGGAATGGTGATGGTGTCCTGTGGTTGGACACGAATGCATATTTGAATGTAACGTGGACGAATTTTACTTCTCGAGAAGCGATACCCGAGATCTATCTCCAGACTCGTCTGACAGCAATTTCCAAAGTGTCAAAATACTGGGCGCAGATATATTAACGGATATAGGGTGCCACTTATCCAATCACAGAAAACTTCTTCATGGAGCTAATACATTTATTGTTATTTATTGTTTCTACTCATCGATACTGTACTGACAAACGGCTGATCGATTGAATGTTTTAACATGCTTATATATAGACATAAAGGGATGGAAACACTCAGAAATCGTTAAATAACGGGGGAAAACAACAAAATGAGTGAATCAAAGACACAAGACAGCATAATCGTCGGTAAGCTGATAGATTTAATGAAATATCGACATATTTAGACGTGATATGAAAATAAGAGTTTCCAATGGCTCATGTTATAACCACAACACAATATGTCAATCACTTACTTCTATTTACGTTTGAAGAATAATTATTTGAGACAAGGCAAACAACGCCAGCTCCTTCAATACTTAGACAGTTTTCATTCCCCCATCCGTTGTGCCCACAATTTACAACTGTTGTCTCGTTTCCATGGCAATTTACGTTATCCATCCAAAATTTATCGTTATTCCCATCAGATGATCCACAGCAAGTGGCCGCAAGCGATGCTGGGTAGCCCAACATACGGCAAATGACGTCAGCATCCTTCTTGTCCCACTCGTCATCACAGATTCGACCCCAGGCTCCGTTAAAGAGTACCTCCACCTGGCCTGAACCAGGCACTTTTCCTCCAATCAGGCGAACCTTGACGGCTAAAAGTATAAACTGGCTGACTTCAAACTCACGTCACTCACTAAAGGAGTTTGCTAAATACAAGATGTTTAAAGCAAATATAATTATATAGAGCATGTTACTGCTTATTAATCAATGTTAATGTAATGACAATGACACGCAAATGATCTTTCTACCAATCACAAGATAAATACACTGTGCTGTTATTAAATGGGTTGTAAATAGTTAATTAGTAGAGTTAGAGGTTCCCGCTAATCTGACTACCAATGACAATCCAATGGCTTGCCTTTGTGATTTATCCGCAGTAGATACAATGCGAACCTTTAATTTCTGAAACTTCATTGGCGGAAAAACAGCTTGAGAACGCAATGACAATGTATTTTTTCGACGGTCATATGAAATCTGTTCTATTCACTCTGCTTCTCGCATTTCTTATCAGTTTAAAGTTTTAATAAATACTGCTAGTCTGATTATTTAGCCAAAACTACATGACGAAGTATAACGCAGTTAGGAGATTTATGGGTTTTCAAATACCATAAGGAAGCATCTGTTGCACTTAGACGAAAGTTATTATCCTTGCTAATGCATTTTGTATTGTTTGTGTTTAATTGGCCTAAAGAGAATGCATTAAAGGAATCCTGAAATGAAAAACACTTTGCTGGCAAAATGAAAGAACTTGTTACACTGAATTACTCTGTGACGTTTTTGGGGTCCAAAACCATTACACAAACGAGAACGGAGCGAAAACGTTTCCTATTTTTGCACTTCGCCAGTCATGGGCCCGCCATCTTGGATTATGACGTCAGTGAGTTGCCGTTCCCAGGCCCCTCGCCGTCTTGTTTGTTTTGATAGGTGCACCGTCTGACCGTCCGTGGCCTGGGTATGGAAAGGGCAACTCACGGACGTCATAATCCAAGATGGCGGACCCATGACTGCCGAATTGCAAAAATAGGGAAACGTTTTCGCTCCGTTCTCGTTTGTGTGATGGTTTTGGACCCCAAAAACTTCACAGAGTAATTAAGTGTAACAAGTTCTTTCATTCTGTCAGCAAAGTGTTTCTCACTTCAGGATTCCTTTAAGTTACTGAGCTTGTCTTTCAATATAATGCTAGCGAATACGATGATCCAGTGTATCAGAGCTTTGTCCAACTTTCAATACAGAAAACATCGACGCTAATGTCTCACATTATGTTCTAACATTATCGACCAATCAGGAGCTTTGAGTTAAATGGAACGTCTGGGATTGGTCGTGTTTGCGTTGGTCGGTGAAACCAGACATCGGAACGGCGGTTATAAATAGATTTCGAGCTGTTTCGTCGTTAATTGGTGAGGCATTAGCTTTAAAAGGTGCAGTCGCAACATTGCTGATGGGTGGTTCTAACTCCGAATCATGTGATTGACCAAAATACACAACATGCAACACTCAATATACACACGTACCTAACAAGGTCTTACCAGGCTATAGCGCTCAATGAAAGCAGTTTTCATGGTAACAGTACCTTCTGTATATGGTGAAGAATGATATCAAAATTTTACAGAAAGGACTTATTACAGAAGATCGTTAGTACGTTTTGAGAAAAATATCCAATTTATTTATTTTCTACATAATATTTTACCATTTTCTTCCTATGAGAACATATATAGATTACTTTCACTGACCTTTCAAAAGAAAATTGATATTATATGCTCTCACTGTGTCTGGTTGTTTGAAAGCTGTAATTATCGTTTCACTGTTCCCCATTGCAAGGCTCTTGCGATGTAATTTTCCAGTATGCGAATCACTCCAGTAGATATTTCCGTCCGCCAGTGTGAAGCTAGAAATGCTGACACCACGCAATATAGCTTCTCGGCTGTTTCCGTCCAGATCGGATCTCTCAATTTTGGTACCTTTTGAATCCCTCCAGTAAATCTTGTTCTGTTTGCGATCGAAGACCAACTCGCTTGCACAGGTTAAGCCAGTGTTAACTACGACCTTCCTTTCGCTGCCATCCATGTTTGATATTTCGACTGTAGGACTCCTGCCGCAACTACTCCATACCATCAAACTGAAAAACATTTGTCAGTTGTGGCTACCGTTAGACTCAGTTCAAACTGTTTCAAACTGTCCCGAGTTCAAGCCCAGCTCAGGGGCCACGTTTGTAAATAGTCAGCGCCTCCTGTCAGTTGTGGATTTTAACCCAGTTTAATTTCAATTTGATTATTATTTCAGTTATTTGAATACAGGACCCCACCAGGTCTGCTGATTTAAACATCGTGTATAAACAAAGTAACTTTATTTTTTCATTTTTGTCGTATAGAATTATTTAGTTTCGCCGAAATGGCACTGTTCGATTCAAATGTTAAGTTTTTGCCAAATATTTGCCGTATTTCAGTGGTGAATTGAATTCAACATGACACAAATGTGTCAAATCATCAGTCACATGTCTGCTGACTGATTTCCTTGAGTTTGACATATAGCAGAAATGCTGTCCTAAGAAGGTCCAAGGAAGAGTCTACAAGCTTGTTTCCAGTCCACCTACGAAACAACTGAGTTGTTGTGGTGATATATCTTGCTGAAACAATAATACTCATTTAATTCAAGTTCTTCCCCGTGTTTTACGTATCAAGTATATCACTTTATTTATTGCTACAAAGCACTTTAGAGAGCAACAATACAGTTTCCATTTCTTAATATTCTTGATATCCATCAAACATCCACAATGAAAAGTACTAGGTGCTAGTTGTTTCAGTAATTAAAAATCCAAATTTATTCGGAAAGATTTTGAAAAAGATACCTTACCTACGACGACAACCAATTGTTAAGAATGTCAATGAAACAAAATTATGACTGTACAGCGTTTTACAAAGCAATAACTCGACTTTCAGTCTTTCTCCATTGACTTATCGTACGGTTTAGTTAAATACAAATTTCAGTCATGGAAAATATAGAAAACTTACTAAATATTACAAAATTGTATGTAGTTATTCTCTTGTCTATGTTTGCAAGTAAGCAGGGCTGTAGCTACCATGAGGCATGCAAACAAGGTAGTTACCTCGGTTGAAAGTTGTCAATTGAGGTTTTACCAATCTATCAGAGGAAAGAAGACAGTTGTCTCGGTTATTGCTCAAAGTTTTCTGAAAATGCAGGGCATACTATTCCAAGAACCTGGATTCACACAAGTTTCTTGGGAGAGAGGGGAAGTGCCACTAATCCCCCCAATTTCCTCCCCCGGAAGTAAATAATAACAAATAATAAATAATCTTAATATTTTAAGAGGAAGCTCTAGTCATCCGAAGGTGGTTTTCATGTGGGTCCTCTGTGTATCGAGATATAAGTTAAAAGAAAAAAATTTCTAGATCTAAATAATGCTTAAAAATAGATATAAGTTAAAAATCGGTATAAAATTTGCAATAAACTTTTCCAATACAATGTTCTAAAAAAGTGTAATTGTCATTGATGTTAAAACTAATAAAGAGATATGATGATTGCTACTTGTCCCATCAAGCTGGGAGTCTAAGCTTCAGTCGACCTCTAGTACCATTGTTATGAATTTCATAAGCGTGTAAATTAGGAAAACTGTGCAAGTAGCCCGCGCCTTTACCGCTCGTTAGTTATGCTACGGTTACATTTTGAGCTCGTTACGGAACTTGTAAAATACTATACTTACCCTATCTCGGGGTGAAGCGCTATAGCTTTCGGTTTATCAAGATCTTTGTACAATACCATTCTCCTTCTTCCTTGGATACGGATAACTTCTATGGTTCCCTTTCCTGAGTCCGTCCAGTAAACGTTTGCACCTCTCCAGTCTACAGCTAAACCTTCAGGACTTTGTACGTTACAATCAAAAAGCGTCTTCAAAGACAACTGCGAACCTTGCGTTGAGAGAATCTGAACACGCCCACCCTGCTGGCGCTTGTGGGTAAATATGAAGTTTCTTCCAATCGGATCATAGTCAACAGCGGCAATCGTTTCTCCCTGGGGTACCTTATGCAGCAATGACGTGTGACCGTCGGGGGTGAGGAATGTGAGAACGCTGGATTGTTTGTTTACAACCAGGAGGAACTCAGAAGTATCTGAAACTAAATTATAATCCGCCACGCTCAGCACTAGTCTCCTCTGCAGGAGGTTTTTTTGGCAATTCCAGCGAGTAATTGCACTCCTTTGCTATCATACACCATCACTCTCCATCATTCGCTCTAATCCTTGCTAGAATGCCAAAAGTAACTACTGAGTTGCCTGCGGATAGTCATTAACACTCCTTCTCTATCATATCACCATCACTCTCCATCATTCGCTCTAATCCTTGCTGGAATGCCAATAGTAACTACTGAGTTGCCTGCGGATAGTCATCAATACTCCTTCTCTATCATATCACCATCACTCTCCATCATTCGCTCTAATCCTTGCTGGAATGCCAATAGTAACTACTGA
>JAOBYG010463279.1:0-15607 GCA_025403545.1 Epizoanthus stellaris
GGGAATACATCCAGAATGATCGATTGCAATAGTCATCATTGCCCAGGTATATATAACTAGCAAGGACTAAGATATATTGTTACTGAAACAAAGGTAGTTGTGACCAGATTACCCTGACATGCATCTCAACACGGGCAGAGTGGGATTGTAGTCTAAACATCTTAGCTGCGAGAACCATTTTAAACAGTCGCTTGCAAAAGAAGGTATTTTCTTGGAAAAACGATAAAGTTCATTGTTTGAGCATTGGCAAAAAAAGTTCTTCAGTTGAGTGCTTGAGTCACTACTTTTGTTTCGCACGTGTTGTGGAAGATTTCAAATTCGTTGAAGATTAAAATCCCTCTATTCGTTGAAGAAACGAGTTTCCCTTTCAAAGATACTGAAGTTAATATGAAGACTAAAGGCAGTTTTCCGTTTCTAACAAAGAGTATTATAATTACGTTGTTTTGCTTGTGTTGCAGTGAATGGAAACTTTTCAAATTGGACCAATGTTGGTAACTGTTCAAAAAGCTGCGGTGGAGGAAAGCAGAATCAGATGAGGACATGCACGAACCCAGCACCGGCTCACGGTGGAGAAAACTGTAGCGGGGACACATCCAGAATGATCGATTGCAATAGTCATCATTGTCCAGGTTCGTATCACTAAGATATATTCTTATTGTAACGAAGGTAATTTGGACAAGAATGCCCGGACATACATCTCAACACCGACAGAGTGCCATCTAACCATCTAAGTTGCGACATATATTGTAAAACGACACTTGATAAAAAAGGTATTTTTCTTGGCGGAAAAAGGTTAAAGTACATTGTTTGCGCAGTGGTAAAAAAGGTTCTCCAGCTTAGTGCATAAGTCAGTATTTTTTATTTGGCATGTGTAGTGGAGGAGTGAAAATCTCTCTATTAATTGAAGTTAGACATTCCGCTGAAAAGTAAAGGAGTTTGCCTTCGAGAATACGAAGATTGCAATTGGTTTTCTGTTTCTAAAATTTAGCATCATGATTATTTAGTTTTGCTTATGTTGCAGTAAATGGAAACTTTTCAAATTGGACCAATGATGGCAACTGTTCTAAAAGCTGCGGTGGAGGGAAGCAGAATCAGATGAGGACATGCACCAACCCATCACAGGCTCACGGTGGACAAAACTGTGGCGGGAACACATCCAGAATGATCGATTGCAATAGTCATCATTGTCCAGGTATAATGGTATAATGCGTAACATATTGTCCCATTAAAAAAATTCTGAATATTGAGAAGAATGCATCGAAATGAAGAGAGAGTAGGATTAGAATATAAAATCTAAGTTACTGGTTATGTTGGAGAGAGCCGTTGTAGGCATTATATACTTTACTATAAATAAGGAAAGATACATATGTGAGCAGTGGTGAGAAAAGAGTTTCCGGGTAGGCAGGATTGCTTATATTTGGTATTAGACATTTCATTCATAACTAAAGGAGATCGCATTTGAGCTTGTTTTCAGTTTCTTCAACGTACTGTGAGTTCCAACACTCGTTTATCTGTGTCGCTCGGTCCTCCCTTTTAAAGGACGTCGTTGTTGAATTTATAATATTGATATGCTCGCTTTAACAGAGACATGGCTACACTCATGCAGTGAAAATAAATTTATTATTGGCGATATCTGTCTAAGTGGTTACTCCTGATCTGCAAATATTCTCGGCACTCAAACCTCAGTGCCGTTTGCGTCCTTTACAAAGAAGAGGAGTTGACATATAAGCGGTCGTCGGTAACACAGCTGATACATCTTTAACTTTGCAATAACTACTTGATCGCCTTTATCTACACGTATTTCAAATCATAGCTTCATCCAACCACAATGTTTACGACCATTTGCTGTTTTCATTTCCTCATTGTACTGGCGTCAGTCTCTTCTGGAAGCATTTGGCGGGACACTTGTCTCTTACCTGTCAATAGCACTTATCACCGCTCTTGCGCTTCTCATGCAGCTAATCATATTTTAATTCCTGGATTAAAGTAAAAATATAAAAGTTTAAGCGTTCTTACAGGCCCTCATTCCCTTTCCCCTTATTACTCGGCCAGTTTAACGGACACCAAACATCGCCTCCTGAATTCTAAAAGAGGAATGCTTGTTTCAGAAACAGAAAATAATAACATTGGTTTGCATTCTTGCATTACAGTCGATGGTAATTTTACCAGCTGGACCAGTGTGGGTAACTGCTCCAAAACCTGCGGTGGAGGAAAGCAGCATCAGATCAGGACATGCACGAACCCAGCACCGGCTCACGGTGGACAAAACTGTAGCAGGAACACATCCAGAATGATACAATGTGGTACTGAGGCTTGTCCGATAGGTAGGTGTTATACGAGTGGGCATGGTCTTAGCACAACAATTTACGTAATGAATTTGAAGCCAGTAGGGCTTATGTAGCTGCGATGCTCTCTAAATTTTAAATGTAATTGAAGGGACCTGTTGTGGTGCCATCTTATGTTTCAAATGTCTTTTATGATTTAAAAATGATTGTGGTAATGGTGATTTTGATAATTAAGAAAACTAACTGTTGCCAAGAAGATAATCTGTCAATAAAATACTTCTCTCTTGGAAACCCAGGATCGAGATGTGTTTAAATTCTTTACGAATATTTCTGTATAATGCCGATGCTTGCTATGATGGTATACCATCAATTAAAGGTGACCTTGACAGGAGTATCCGTGGCTCAACAGACTGAAGTTGGACATACGTACAAACCAAATTTACTAAAGTTTTGTAAGTTATGTTAACGGTCCGGTTTGTTTATATGGCAATGAATAACGTGCTTTGGACACATGACTCAAATTTGATACAAATGAAATATATTATAAATCACATCATTAGTTAAATGTTCTAGTTCTAAACTAATACACTATCTGAACGCGAACCTGCTGTTTCTAGAACTTGCTGGAAAGTATTTCATTGACGGTGTTAAATTGTTAGTAAGATTTGTATGGTTAATTTCATAGTAGTTGTGCAGCAACAGCGACTTTACTGCTATCTTTAATGTATCAAAGTGTGCCTTTGATTATAATGATTTAAAGTTCCCCAAACTAGCTTGCTGTTTTAAGCATTTAATAATCTCAAAGTGATCAGTAAAATGCACCCGTTATTGTTAAGCCACAGGGTAGGACTAGGGGGGTTCCCCAGAGGAATTCGACATTATGGTACGTATATTTAACAATTATTCCACGAACACGCGTTAGATATGAGATGATAGATAACCACAGAGCCTAGTTGGCTATAATCGTCTCATCTCCAACAAGTGTGAGTGGAATAAAAATTACCTTATTTATTGAGGGTGACACATTTACACTAAGTAATCTTCCATGTGGCCCTCATAAATTGACACATCACAGGAAATCGAAATTAACAGGGTTAAAATCTCCAACTGGCAGGGAGGCTGGCCAGAAGGCTATTTACACCAGTGTGACCGGCGGGCAGAGGACTCGAACTCGGAACCTCCGGGTACGAGTCAGCGCTTTAAACCGCTCGGCCTCGCTGCCTCCGTAAATGATCTGTATTAACACGGCTGTTTTAAAACATGCATACGACTTTGCTGATCAGTTCAGAAACTAGCCTTCTGTTTTGCGTAACCAACGTATAGTGACATTATTATTGACACGTAATATCTTATTTAAACGGAAAACCTTTGGCTTTGACCAACCAGTTTCGTCGTTGAAATTATTAAAATTATTTGTTGTTTGGGCTAACGTAGACTACGAGTAGTAGTCTAGGGCTAACGCGCGAAATTATTTTCAAAACACAAAACAATAAGCCGCTGCAATCGCCTTGTCAAACTGGCCACCCGATCCATCTATTTGTAACGAGAAACTCATACTTCTTCTTGTTAATCGTTATTTTACCATAAACATTGTTCTTGTTGAAGGTTACTTGATGATGTCGTGAAATAGCCACTTTAACATTTAAAAAAACTAGAAAAACTGACATGTAAACTCTAATCAAATAAAGTCCTATTGCTTTTAAGAGCGGAACACCCTTCGTCTAGACAACAGTCTGGTTTCTATATTTAACTCCCTCAACATTAATGGTTTACTTTATTGTCGGATATCCAGCTCGAAGGAAACAATCTCATTGATTACAAAGGGCATTAATAATATATTTCATATGAACACATTAAACCCCTTGTGTCCGGCATTAGAAAGCTTTTACATGTAAAGGTGGTTTCTGTTCTTGCTACACTCAACTCGCTCAAAATTGATGAAAATTTAATAGCGCCTTTCACACTGGTATTTTTTTAAAATTAAAACAAAATACGTGAGATTAATATTGACGCCGAAAGGAAGCAAATTTCACCAGCGTCAAGAAAATTAAAACTATATTCATTAAACATACAACCTGAAATTTCACTGCTTTTTTTGATTGAATAAAAGCTCTGATATTTTGATGTATTCTATACCGATTCTCTGGATATCAGACCGCGACTATAGCCGGAACGACTTTCGGTTATAACAAGAACTGAACTGTGTTGAAGAAATGCTCAGAACAATCTATTTCACAAGTTTTCTAATTACAAGCTTGTTTCCAGCTAAATCTCCATAGTCAGGAGTTGAATAAAGGTCTTTGAATTGCTGTATTTTAATATTTAAAAGTAAACGTTTATAGTGATATATAATTCATTTTCCAGCTGCTTGTACAGCAAGCGGGGACACGCGCTTCTATACGAAATGGCAAAAAATTAGTGACGCAACTTCTGCATTATTATTTTATGTATGAACTAAACGAGACAAGTTTTAATATGGAATTATAAACCACAGCACGGCCAAATTGGATTAAAATACGGATTAAAAACTGCCAATAAAATACTTCACATCAAGAAACGCGTGTTTTTAACCGGGTGTAAAACTTCTTTTGACTTATATTCCGTGGGACGAAGCCGTACAAAAGTGCCGATCTATCTAAATAGCTCGTATTGTATTTTATTAAACAGAACATTGTGCAGTTAAAACTTTTTGAAAACGGTCACTCGTTTCAGACCGACTGCTCTAAGTTGGTGGTTGTGTCACTTTCAGTGCATCCAGGAAATATAAGATGGTTCTATAATATTCTCTCCGGTTTTTGCGGATCTAATGTTACAACAAAGTTACAGTCGAACCTAATACGGACTACAAAGGGACAGAACAAAGTGTCCGTATCCTAAATTTGTATCTCGAAAGGTTCTAGTTGCCGTATCTATTTTACACTATAAAGTACTAAATATCGAGTTCATGTAAATGTGTTTTCACTTGGTCTACGAAGTTCATCAGTCATTCGTAGAAAAGTTTCAATCATTGGAAGTCTGTCAATAAGGAAGCAAAAATGATGACTTGAAGTGAAAGAAAGGAAGGAAAAGAGAAATCAAGTGGAAGATGTTTCACGACCATTTGAGGTTTTAGATAGTTTGCAAGTTCCAGAAACTCGATTACTGACCTTCTGGCATGTCATTTATACTTTTAAACAGTAAAACGATAATGCACAATATGAAAATGTAGTTACTGTCCGTAATAAAGAGGTAGAGTTTACATGAAAGTTGGTCTCTGGGGCCTGGCTGAAGTGTCCGTTGTCTGTATTAGAGAGGTGTCTGTATTATAGAGGTCTTTTTTCAAGCAAATCAGTGAGCATTTTGCCGGGACCTAGCGAAGTGTCCGTAATAGAGAGGTGTTTGTACGGAAAGTATATAATTTGAACACTCTGCCGAGAGAAAGTATATTGATTCTCCTACAAGACGCTTGTGTTGGAACAAGCTGGCTGTACATGCAATAAACAATCAGCCAAGACTAACTATGTATTACTTCTGCTACAAGACTTGTGTTGGAACAAGCTGGCTGTACATGTAATAAACAATCAGCCAAGACTAACTATGTATTACTTCTGCTACAAGACTTATGTTGGAACAAGCTGGCTGTACATGTAATAAACAATCAGCCAAGACTAACTATGTATTACTTCTGCTACAAGACTTGTTTTGAACCAAAGCTGATTCAGGAGAATATTTCAAGCCAAGCGTACATTACCTGTACTGCAAAACATATCTTACTAAAAACTTTACTTTAATATGTCATGTGAGACATTCAGTGAAACGTATACTACACTAACTTCCCTGAATAAAAGGACGCGAAATAACAGCCACAGAGAGACAACGGGGGTCTAATGAATGACAACTTATCCAAAAAGCTGCGTTCTTGTGTTCAAAGTGTATCAGTATATATAGTGCCAATACGAGTCCTGTTCAAAACTACGGTACTTGCTTAGGACCCACTGTTAGGGGGTCAGGTATGCTAAAGCCCATGGGTCTGTGTGTGAGGGAGGGGGAGGGGCATAGACAATACCATGGTCTGTGTATGCGGGAGGGTATACCATGAGCCTCTGTATGTGAGAGAAGGGCATATAAATTATCATAGGTCATCTCTGCGTGAGGGGTCTCTGTGTGAGGGAGGGGGCATAGAAATTATCATGGGTTTCTGCGTGAGGAAGGGGATATCATGGGTATCTGTGCGAGGGAGGGGGCATAGAAATTATCATAGGTCATCTCTGCATGAGGGGTATCTGTGTGAGGGAGGGGGCATAGAAATTATCATGGGTTTCTGCGTGAGGAAGAGGATGGCTATTAAAAGAAACCATAACCTCAGCTTGTATTGGTGCGACCCATGCAGCAAGTACAGTAGTACAGAATAGTTCTCTAAATGTTGTGCTCAATATACACCTACATACAATATGGCATCTTGACAAGGCTGGTGTCATATTAATGACGCGGCTCAAGAATGTCTGGAACATAGTACATTGTAGATACCCAGACCGAAAGGAATTGTGGTCGCCTTTTCTGCCCGAGTCAGGGTGGTTACGAAATAACGGATCACATTTCCCAAAGGTTTACAGCTCCTGATAACACATTTGAAACAGAACCATAATTCCTTTCGGTCCGGGTACGCACAATGATCGATTGATGCACGATGGCACTAGTCTAAGTACGAATGCACTCACACGATTGCACACCAAGAAAATGTCTTTCACTGATAGCTGTATACAAATCACATTGGAGACATTTTTATCTTCATATCTCTCCAGCTTATGATAAAGGAGTAGCAGTATACACGTGTCTAACACACGGTTTACGCAGGGCGTTACCATGCAATAGAGTACAAGAATGTTTTAATATTGTATTTTGATTCTTTGAGCAGAGCAATAACTTTTTTAGTTTCATTTCAAATGTCGATTGTCAATACCTTTTGTAGCCAATAACAATGCAGTAATTTTGGGACTCAATATTTTAAAAACAACTATTAAAAATGAGGAATTTATACTATCAATGACAGAAGGTAAAATTTTGGGGCTACGATTTTTGTCATCTGAAATGGTATTTAATGCCATTTATTTTTGCCGCAGGTGCAAGGCACTATCGGTCATGGGGTGGGGGTCAGTGATATAGTAGCCGGTTTACTTACGTATAAATAACGATTTTTAAATTTTTAAATGTTGATATGTTTAATATTAAAATATTGTAAGTCAAAGAGTTTCAGATATAGTTTTACTTGATTTAGTTCATCTTATTTATATTTTAAAAGTTTCTAACTTAATTAGTTGGAAATATAATCAAAACTTTGCCGGAAATTGAATATTTATCATACAAATCTTGGAAGCGTCGAAATCAAAGAGACTTATCAGGAAATCAGACGATGCGTCATCAGATATTTGTACAGTATACGTTTCCTAAATCACCGATCTAACAAGCAGACTGAAGAGCTAATTGATGGGTTTTCTTCAATTTTCATCGACTATCAGCGGCCCCGTCAAATGAGGAGGAAACTTTCGCGAGAGCCGGTACGGGTCGGCAAGGGAAAAGCAACTTTTTACTCTCATGCAACTCTCGGCTAAATGAGCAAAAAAGTTTCATCAACTCTCATAAAAATCGCCGCGCATAATTAGAGCGAATGGGAGTTGGTGGTCAAAACGAGAGCGATAGATTAAACTCTTTTCAACTCTCACGTTCGTATGATCAGGACTTTCAAGCTACTAATTTTCGCTTGTTGCACAATGACATTAGTTTTATTATAACCTACAACACCTTTTCAACAGTTCTTTGAACGCATGTCGGTAGCTAGTACTTTGCAATGTGTAAATCAGCGGATTTACCGCCGCGTTAAGGAGCAGAAAGAAAACAGAAACGCGAAACGCAATATCCGAAATCTGGTTCTGATAAAACATCAGCCAAGATGACCCAAAGATCCCTAAACAAACCATGAATATTACAGTTACTGTCATTAGCGTTTTCACAATTTTCAACTTTGCACGCAAATCCTCTTTTCTGGAGACACCTCCCGGTTTGGCGCCATTTTCACTGTACATAGCTCTGACGAT
Source organism: Epizoanthus stellaris (assembly GCA_025403545.1). Taxonomy (NCBI): domain Eukaryota; kingdom Metazoa; phylum Cnidaria; class Anthozoa; order Zoantharia; family Epizoanthidae; genus Epizoanthus; species Epizoanthus stellaris. Next base: position 8,357 of record JAOBYG010463279.1, read on the forward strand.
ACCCAGGTATGAGTAACACATTGCAGCTACAGGGATGAAATAAAACAGCGCGAGGAACAGCCCAATATAGACAGTTTTTTCATTCTCGTCCATCAACCACAAACACTTCTTCCTTTGCTCGGTATGATTTGTTGTTACTATGAGCGGCAGTGCGTATATAAAAGCGACAACCCACACAACAGCAATCGCATACTTGACGTTTTTCTCAGTTAGTTTCAAGCTACTGTAAAGCTGCAGAGGCTTTGCTATGGCTCGATACCGCTCCCATGATATGAACATGAGTGTGAGCACAGACGCCACGGATGTCATGAGAGAAACGGTTCCAAACGTGATGAACTTGCAAAGCACTGTTCCAAAAGCACCAGCCGGGTGGTGTTTAATGTGGAACAGTACAACCGCGTTTGGTATTGCCGATACCAAGGTCGTCACGTCCGCCACCGCTAGATTCGCCAGTAGGAAGTTCGTTGATGTCTGGCTGACTTTTTTTAACTTTACAGCCACAATTACCAGGGAATTTCCACAGGTACCCGCAACCACAACTACTGCAAACATCACAGTGAATGAGATTCTGATACCTGTACTGTATATTTCGTGCTTACTACCCGAGTTTGAGCTGTTCATAAGAATTCCTTCAGCAGAAAGATTTTGCGTCATCGTTTCGCCACACAATTTCAGACCATATGTGTTAAGCAGAAGTCCTCTCCCAGTAACTTACTGTTTCAGTGGGGTTACTGTCTGGCTGTCGAGTTCTCACAAAGCAAATATCCGCGACTTTTATACTTTTCAACTCCCTTGTCGCCGCTTTTCATGCATAAATCTTGTAGCCTTCAACACGTTTTCAGTTTGTTTTGAGCTTTCTGTACGTTGTCAGACTTTACAAAAGGGTTCTCTCAAATTAGTATCTTTTCACGTCTTATTACCGTGGTCTTCACAAACAACACCTTCCAGCCATTTCGACTGTACAAAACCAATTAGGAGGTGTTCACTACAGTAAAATAATTGGAGGCTTTTGTTTTAACTTGCGCTTTTGGTCGTGTGATGAATGACCACTGTTAGATGCGGCTGAAAATCAGAGTTACGAGGCTAAACATCCTGCCTTGGTGTCGATTCTTGTTCTTTATCGACAAAACAAGAATCCCTGGTTCTTAGTATATCATCGCTGAAGTGATAATGCACACGACTGAACCGTATATGCTAGCCTGTCTTAACAACTTCTTTCTTTTCTATATTTATATTGATGGCAGGTGAATTTCAGAATTGTCTGACGTAGGAACAATTGACCACAAATGTGGATAAAGGACGACCACCAATTAAGTTTTGTAAAGTAAACAAGCTTTCATTTGTCCATTTAGATTTTCCATATCTCGTTCGTGCGCTTCTCCACTGTCTGAGATCACCAATAATGAATCATGAACAAGGAAGGTAATATATATGCTTATCAAGGCTGGCGGTAGCGCTTCGATGAGATATATTATGTACTTTTCTGCAAGTTTTGTGAATTACAATATCTCCTTGGAGATGTCTCACTTAGTGATGAAACAAAATATAAGTTGTCTTTTCTCTTTCTTTTTCATTCACATGTCGCTTTCTTTGAAGCTGTCTTCAATTTGAATCGGAAGCACTTACTTCCATTTGAAAACGGTTATTGAAACTAAACTTGGTGTCAGACCTGACAGCAGCAAGGCTGATAAAAATAATAAAACTGTTTTTATTACTTTAATAAAACTGGAGGAAAGAGGTACAAGCCTGGCAAAACCAGCTGTCTCCAGCCAATGGCTGTCAAGCGGCTTCTTTTAATTGCTTTTAAGACAGCATTTCATGTTTGGCCAACACATATCTCTGACTCATCCGCAGAGTCACTGTTTTTATGAATAAAGTCGAGATTGGTTTGACAATAACACTTAGCATCTTCTCGGAAAGAAGTTTCTCAAACGGCAAAAATAAAAGTGAAGCGATACTGGAGTTGAAAATGTATTCTGAATCAATCAATCACTTGTAACGAAAGCGGAAGACCGCACAAGACTTGGGAATAAATAAACGAGTCAAAGAGAAACTGAGATGAAAACCTGACAAAGAAAATACGGAGTTTCTTACATTGACATGTCATTTTCGACGACAGGAATAGCAATAACAATTATTTGACATCGCGATTTTCAACAAATGCGAACTTTTATTGTAATTTTCATGACAAACATAAATCAACAGTATAAACAATCCAAATTTAATAATAAACGATTTAAGAAAAAGTACAAAGACTGATTAATATATTCATGGAGAATCAGAGACAATATTTGTATCTGGCGCGGGCGTGCGTTTCTGACTCAAAAAAGTTGCGATAATGTTACGTCTCTGTTAGTAAGAGGGAGTTTACATTTGATTGCGAGATAACATTCACACAGTTGCGCACTGTGGCAAAATCTCCTGAGCGGAGTAACGCGCCACGGGTGTTCTAGTCGGTCTTAATCTTATTTATAAATATAGTATACGATGTTTTGGAAATAACATGATCTGAGAGGCTATTTCGCTTTCAGGGACAGTTTCAACAAATTAAAGAGTGCCGGAACTTGGCAGAGTTAGATCTGACTGTAGTGTAGCCCTGCACGAGGTAGTCCTCCTTGGATAGCTGAACAAGACCTTTTACAATTTTGGACTGCATTTAGCAGGTGTTCTACGAAATAATAGAGAGTTTAACTTTAAGCACCGCGTATACCACGAACGGGAAACGTCAGGTGGCCGTCTGCCGCTATCTATGTGTGGTTTGAGCTTCAGGTAGATGCAGTGCTGTCAAACGTGAAAACACACATCCTCACGTAGAAAACGGGAGACGCCGTACGGCAAACGCGCCAAAATTCAGGTCATTGTGACCGACCCCTGCCGTTCGCGGGAAATATTTACGCGATGCTTTTAAAACCTCTCTAATATTGGTAAGGCGGCGGGCTGGCAGATGGCCGTATCCACATACATGTACATTAGTATTGTTGGCGGGCGCCTCAGGGAGTCGAACTAGGAAATTCCGTATCACAAGGAACCCGCACTCCGCCAATCCCCATGTCACTATTCGGGTAAAATCGAAGTGCTCTGGTATAAAATTTTAAACTAAACACCATCACAAAAAGGCACAGGTCGCATTTGGAAGAATAAAAACAGACATCATCGAACTCTTGAGGTCCAATTCTGTCATTAAATATAAACAAGCAAAACTGTAGATAGAAATTAACGACCATCAACATTTACATTTTATATTTTGTTCCCATTACGCATACGGGTTGAATATGAGGTGATAGATAGCCAAAGAGGCGCGCAGCCCTGAGTTGGCTGTAGTCATCTCATATCCAACAAGTGTGAGTGGAATTATTGTTTTTTAAAATGCCAAGTCAAAAGTTACTTTTTTCCTTTTTAATTTTGTGTAAACCTAGCGAAATTTAGTGTAAAACAGGAGGAATTGCATGTTTACTTCCGTTTTAAGAAACAGCTGTTTTGTTCAGTTAGAAACAGCTGTTTTTCCATATAAGGCATGCATGATTAATCGGGTTATGAGCTGATAACCATCGGTTGTGGAACCAATCCAATTGCTAGAACTAAATTCAATACTGAACCAGAGCCAGAGGTTCAGTAGTATTTTTAAAATAACTAAAGTTAACTGATACTGCAGGAGAGAACATATGGCGATATATTAAGAACATGAAACAGACAATTCCGTAATTATGTTTATGTGACTTTCGTACAGCTTACATTACCAAACATTCGTCACCAGTAAAACAGCAACACCCAGACGGACTTCACCGAGACGGACTTCACGTTCATTCATATATTTTAAATTTTTTATTATTTTTAATTTTTTTTATTGCTGAGTTTTCAAAGTTACAGGAGATAGATCACAGTGTATGTGTTATAGATACAGGTACTATTGGAAAATACAAGCAACAGTCAGAAAATTAAAATAAAATAAAATATGTCATTTCTTATCCTTAATATTAAACCGTGAAGGAAAGAAGGGGACATTTGAATGTTTCCTTAACCTACGGAGAGACCGACTGAACACTGTGACTTATAATTCTATCTATTGCGAACTTCAAATGGATTAATTATTCACAGCTAACACGTTTGTATGATTACAATTGTGCGAGACACGGTGACCACTGGCCGATCATGTATAATTTAGCGACTGAGTTAAAAACCGTTTCTTTATCGAAGAAAGTACTCGGGCGACGCCGAGCCGGATATCGAGGGAATAATTCCATTTAGCAGCATTCATCGACTGCCTCCTCCGCAGGCACCTCTTAGAGGCATTAGCAGATTTTAAAATTTTTAAAGTAGAATACTCAAACCTTTTTAGATTAGTGAAGTATTTAAATTTCAAATTATAAATCAACTAAGATTATATTAGATTAGGTTAGATGATGAGATTAGATTAATTAAATTAAATTAGATTAAATTATGTTATGTTAGATTAGTTTTGATTAGATTAGATTAGAATAGATGCATGCTGTGACGAAAAGTTAGTACACGAAACAGCTAAAATATTTCACATTCAAGGTAACAAACATATCAATTTCTAGTTGACCAATCTCAGTAGATGCATATTATTTTCTTTCTTATTGTGTTGTAAGAACACAACTCTCCAGTGCTCTGGCCGCGCGTAGCTTCCAGACAAGAAAGCGTAAATTCCTTTTCAAACGCAAAACATTAACTTTATTCCCTATTCCTAAAGAAAATCTCTTGAATGCTTTCTTTCATAGCTTCAAACCGCGACTAGAATAAAAGACAAAGATGAGGCACAAGTATAGCCCAGAGATTAAAACATAGATTAAAGAACGTTTGTTGAGTTTACAGTTAGTTTAACCAACCAACCTACCAACGAAAGTTGATTTTCGACAAACCAACTAGTGAGCTACAAACCAACTAGTGAGCTACAAACCAACTAGTAGCTAGTTGAGTTCGGTTTGCGGGGCTTGCTATTTGTAAAACCATTCAAAGGATCAGAAACCTTTTCGCGTTCCTTTCTTTCCTATTCGTTTGTGTTCGTTTAATAGAAGGACAAACCGCTACATACGTGTAAATCCAAATTTAACGAACTGCTGAGATCGAGGGTGGAGCACACATAAATGTGAAGAATTAAGGCCGTCCGTGGACAGGCACATCATGTTGTTGGTCTAGTTTCTCTAAGTTCTAAAGGGGAAATTAAAAGAACTCGCGCACTTGTCGATAAGAGTAGGCTAACCGGTCGACGTTAGTGTCTCTCTTATCTCAAACAGCAAGAACGAAGTAGGCCAAGGTACGTTCAGGGCAACTGGAGTAAAACATTGGTCAACACTAAGGCTACGTCCACATTAATACATTTTCGAAAACCTCCGTTTTCATCTTATCCAAAACGGATATAAAGTTTTGCGTCCACACTAGCGTTTTCGACCGTCCACACTAAGGGTTCAAAAACGAACAAAATGATGCATTTTCGTTCCCAGGCTCTTCTCGGACGTTTTGGGCCATGCATAATTTTGCCTTCATGACGTCAGCGTTCTTGAAACCTCCGTTTTCGCCCGTCCACACTAAAACGGCAGAACTCCGTTTTCAAAATTCTCCATTTTGGAGAGCGTTTTCGAAAACCTCCGTTTTCACACGTAAAGATCTCCGTTTTCGATCGTTTTGGTGTGGACGATCAGCACAAACGCATAAATAGTATGCGTTTTCAAACGAAAATGGATTAGTGTGGACGAGGCCTAAGTCGCGTACAAAATCAAAACCATGAAATGTGTTAACAGACAACTATATTTTGAATACGAAATTCTGGGTCTGTAATGACTAGTAAGCTTTTTGGACTGACTTCCATGAAAAAACAGACTTATCTTGCACTGGCTGTCTGAGTTATAAGCTCCAAATGGCGAAAATGAAAAGTGCTTCAGAATGCAGTCGAGACAACAAATAGAACATGGTATAAATTGGAATAGTTTTTGGACGAATTTAGGGTAAAGTATTCCTCCTTTTCTCGATCATTTCAAAATTCCATATTAAGTCTAAAACAATTGCATCGTTGAGAATATCGTACAAAGTTTTATTTTAAAATACTTTAATCTTGAAAGCTTTTTGGCCTATGATTTGGGGCGACCTGTGATCAAACTGACTAACAACAAAGGAAACATGATATCAGTGCCACATACAAGTAATTCATCTAAACATCGTAACCAGGGACCTCTATATAAACTCAGCGAGAGGGCCTTGGGTACTAGGATGCATTCGTACCTGGACACCAAGGAGAGCGGCCCAAACTTTGCCTCTGACAAGCGGTGGAATGTCTGTGCGAGCTTCCCTCACAATGCGATCTCTGGTGTACGGGTAGCCCTAGATATGTCAAGAGACAGCAATGTAAGAGTGTGCAAGGCAATCGCTGCTGAGTAACCTGACTGAAAGCCGCAGTTAGAAAAAGAAGGTAAAAAGTGAGAAAGTGACAGAGTCGCCATCTACCCCATTTTCCAATCCCCCATAATAGCACTTCGTTTTAGGGGGCATTTTCTGCATAAATATAATAATTGTCAGATACTCATGGGAACAGTTTTCACTCTACTGCACATCATATTTTGCCCCCAAAACAGAGTTAGGGCTTCCAGTGAAACCATAATGCACTGCGGGCATCGCCCGAATCCGTTGGATCGCGCCCGGGAAGAAACGAAGCGTGATCAAAATGGCGGATGAAGAAGTCCGTTGAATGAAAATGATGTGATGGGTACTAAAACTTAACGTTTAGGACTAAAATTTCGGCTACCTATGTAGTAATAAATGAGCAACTAATTCTGTTTTTAATGTTTCCTCACAGGTGAGAAATATCGAAGATTTCAGCTTGTAAAGTTCGAAGATGAAGGCAAAGTTTCCACAAAATAGGAAGGTACTCTTTCGTGGATCGTACACAGAATCATTCTTTTTATTCAGATTTGCATGTTCCCTAAAACTCGTAACATCAAGGCTTTATAGATTGAGTTTTTGCTTTAATTGACCTTCCAGCAAATAAGGGCTACGAAAAATCGGATTGATGCGAATCTTATATTGAATAGGAGTGCAATGGCTGTTTGTGTATGATTCGAAAAATAATGCAACCATTTCTACACAACTGATCAAATACGAACAATTGCATTGTTTATCAGATTTTAGAATATCATACTTTAAGCTCATGCAAAGACTTTTGCTTATAGGAGTCCGTAGTCTTGAGAAATCTGGAATTTATGTAAACCTATTTGGGCAGATGGCGAAAGATTTTCGCCA
>JAOBYG010464390.1:0-15594 GCA_025403545.1 Epizoanthus stellaris
AGGTGGGAGTTTGCCCTGTATTACTCGATCAGGTGCCATATTGGACACGTGCTAAAGCAGAGAGACCTCACCAGTCTCTGCTTTAGCACACATCCAATATGGCGCCCTATCGAGTAATATCGAGCAAGCTCCCGATCCCAACTTTTTCTACCCAGAAAGAAGACAGCCAGCTACGCAGGCTCATGCACAGGTTGAACCAATAGTATAGCATGGGTAAAACACATCACTGGCCCAAATAACAATACATACTCTAAACAACAGCCCCAATTTTCCAACTTTCAAGGAACTGGGTCCCAGACTGGATTGTGAAACAGCAAACTGGGAGACATTTTTAACACTTTGCTGGCACCGAGAATTAAATCAAATGTTTCTCAGTTTAAATCCCGATTACTCTATACAACCCAGAAAACGATTCGTAAATAAAAGGTTCATGTGAAAGTTGACATGTACCAGCCAGGATTGTGTCACACATTTTATCAAATTGGTTGTTGCCTTGAATAAATATCAAGTCACAATGGAAACCAATAAATTAATGATACTGTAATTTAATTAATATACCAGTACTTTTCTGTTTAAAATAAATTTTATTAACTGCATATTTTCATACTATAAATAAATGTACATCTCAGGTAAATATATATTTTAAATAATTAATGAGAACTATTGCAAAGAACCATAAACTGTTTTTGTCTTTAATACAGTATACTAAAAATGCTTCTAAATTGACAATTGCCCTTATAGGGGCGAAAATCTGCAATGATTGCCAGCAGTTTATTCGTCGTTTTTACCGTCTTGAGGGGTCATACATGTATTATATATTCATTGTCGCTTGTTTGTTTCCTTGACTAAAGTTTGTGATGTACAATTGATATGTCCAGTAGCACCTGGTCAACTTGTCATCATTTTCATACACAGTGTAGAGCATCGGATGGCAGTAAATACTTGTTTCTAGTTTGTCCTCAAGTGTTTTATCTTGTAAATTTTCTTCTTGTCATCAACCATTTTCAAGTTCTACGGAAAAAAATAAGAGATTAAATTAACAATTCTTAAAATTATCATACTGACACAATAAGTAAAATAATTATGATACATGTTACCCTGCCACCCTTAATAAACAGAACACAAATACTTACATCACATAGAGATAGAGGTTGTGCCATTGTTGCCCAAGGCAACTCAAGGGGGCTGAAGGGCAGCCCCAAATTGTTGAGTACATGTACTAATATAAATTATTATAGTAATATGTATCATGCACACTTTAAATAATACATCAATTTTAATTTGTGATATACTTATCAGACAGATAGCCCCAAATTGTTGAGTAGATGTACAAATATAAATTATTATAGTAATATGTACCATGCATGCACGCTGTTAATAATACAACAATTTGTGATGTATCAGATATATCAGATAGATAAAATGGTTTTGAGTTTGGTTGTAACTGATCTATGATGTAAAATTGTACAGTTTGGTTACAAATGTTGATGTCATATAGATTTAAAACCAACGTACTTTTTGATTCTTGCTAAATTTTCGGGCGCCTTGAGATAGATTGCTTTGTTTTATTTGTGCTTTTGAAAATGTTGTAACCATCCAATTCAATCGATGATGCATGTTGCATTGCATGTACATATATAAATTATATTAATCTTATATATAATATATATATATATAAAATGTATACTGGTGGTCATGTTTAATCTACTGTACATCTTGTTTTAGAATACCTAAGTATTAATACAGTAAATACTTATGATCCAAGATTTTTGTTATTTATGTAGATTATTGTTTTGCAAATATAAATATTGTGCATACCATATTAGAGCATAAGTGCAAAATTCAGATATCATAATATTTTAAAATAGCTTCAAGGTCAGAGTAGTATACACTGACAACAGAATTCTGAACATTCTTGGTCTGATATAAATGTGATATATTAAACTTCCAGCTGAAACACAAGTTAAAAAAAGCCCTACTTTCTACAATTTGTGTATATTTGAGTGTGACCATCAATGTCTTTAGTAGTTTGATGTAGATATTGCTGTATGTTTGTGGTTTGTTTTCGATGTGATAGAGTAGAAGAAGTGTTTTCAGTTTTGCCATAATGTAATGATCATAGTGAAATGTATCATAACGTGAACGACAATGAGTGAATTACTTGCCTTCGAACATTTATGATTTACACTTGTAACTTGAGCAGCAGTTTCGTCTAAATTATCACACTCATGAAATACTGAAGTTATTGCGATTTCTGCGACTTCGGCAGATAAAGAGATTGGAAGAAATTTATATTACAAAACACATGCACGAGGCCCATCTTGAATATATATAGATCTGCAAATTAATCTTCAAATGGCGAAGTCGCGAACAAATTCTCAGATTCAACACACCACTTCCACAGAAACAAACTTTGCTCTACAATATGAGCTTAGGGGCCGTCGGCAAATCGATTTGTTAACGCAAGGGGGAAGGGGGGTCTCATAGTAGGAGGTGGACGTTAAGAAAACTACGTCTGAAAACAAGAGAAAAACGAGTGAAAAAGTTTGTTTTTTTCATGACAGAAAGCTTTAAGAGAGGTTTTCGTACCCCCCCCCCCCCCAAATAATGTCCGAAATTGTTTTCGTATACCCCCTTACCTCCACAAAAAGCCGACTAGTAAGGTACAAAACATGTCAATTTGTGAATAAATCACCTATATATAGTTTGACGTTTTCCAAACTTTGGCAACTCGTCCATATCTCGTTCTCGTGAATATCTCCTCAAGTTTTCTTCAATCTCGGACTCTGATTCAGTGTTTTCATTCGATCTTGATTCTGTGAGAGCGGCATGTGTATCATCCAAGACAATGTCATCTCCACTATCATCAGAGTACGAGTCGTCACTGTCGTCAGTCTCATTTGGTACAATGATTGCAGTAGACTACGAGTATACCGTAATTTTTCCTCTTGAGATCGAAAACGGCCACACTGCACTAGAGCGATCTGGCACGCAAAACCTGGGGCGAGACAAGGCGAGAAAAGTGAGGTTGGGTTGGGTTGGGGTAGGGTTTCTCGTGCCAGACCGCTCTAGTGAGTCGTTTTCTGTGCTGATCGACAATATCAGGAGGAAAAATAGGGACTACTCGTAGTCTATGAATACAGATACTTCGGCACCACTGAAAGTGTTTGCAATGTGGCCTCGCACCAAAAAGTGGTGGGGTTGATTTTGACCGAGCGAGCGCCGTACCTTTTGTTCCTCTGTTGCCCTGCCTTAAACTGTTATTTCTCTGCTCTTTTTCTCTTGTTAATTTAGAGACATTTAAATGGTAAACCGTAATTTCTTACTAGTACCTCGCTGACAAAGTACTATTTACGTATAAAATAATTAATCTTAGAATATTTCAGAACGAATCTACTGAATTTATTTTGATATCAATGATTGTTTTTTTGTACCCGCTAATATCGCAACTATATTTTTGGTACCCCACCCCAAAAAAGTAGTAGGATTTTTTTCATACTCCCCTTTTCCTCCACCCCCTAGTAGATACTTAAGGACTAGTCCCAAATAGTTTTTGTGATTCTAAAATATTTCCTTTGTCTAACAAATTAAAACGTCGAGAATCATGTCAAAAACTGCTCGTTCGAAAAGTTGTTGAAATTCGGCGATACCATTTTCTTATCATTTGAACTCGATCCAGTACTTGTGTAGCTAAACGTGCACCATACTGGATAGTGTTCCAACTACATATTTTTAAAATCTGGTAAAATTTGGCAGTAACATCATCGGAGACCCGGCCAGGGGCATACCGTCAAGCAGGGGAAAAAGGAGGGCGCCCTGCTTTTTGGCCGCGCCGAGGGTCCGCTTCCATATTTCGCCGCGGGTTTTCTCGACTTGATATGTGAGGCGCTGGAATATATGTATGAAAAGAGGGACTACTCGCATTACATTTTTTAAAACATTGTGCTTTTGTTGAAATCATGCTGCAATACCATGATTTCCGGTAACTTGATAAAACAACCAATTACAATAAGGATAATACTGAGTCTGAGGTATATCAGGTTACCGCGTCCATCAAGCGAATTCTCGTCCCGCTAGCTAGCTTTATAGATCCTTGATCTGCCAACTTATACGCGTGCTTGATTTGTTTAGCTACTTGCTTTGGATTTCAAACAAATTTTCATTCGCTTTGCTTGTAATTATCGCAATGGCGGATTTGGATGTATCAGTCAGTAGCAGCAGCGACGAAGAACAGCCGATAAGCATCGACGACAACAGCAGGCGTGGCGGGCGAACGTTCAAGCGAACTTTTATTCACTTGAACGCGAGGCCAGAACGTGCATCATCGAGGACGTCTGTCCTGCAACTTGCCAACAATGGAAGAGTGCAAGATATTAATTTTAAGCGGGACACGACGGCAGCAGAGATGACGCAACTGTTGTCGAACGCGTTTACGACGCTGCCGGCGAGAGTTGATTTGTCTCGGTAAGTTTAGCCTTCAGTCACATAATATTCACATTTTCATTTTGCATTTGCAGGGTACTTAGTGTGTTTGAAATAGTAACTCACTTAAGACAGATGTGGGATGATTTCACACGAGAATTTGAAATGAATTTTTCGATATCTACTTTGTGTCTGTATATTTATCAAGAATCAAACTGTACCACAAGCTTTTAAAATTTCATTTGTGATTCCAACATGAACGTCACATGCAACCTAGCTTGGCATGTGATCAGTGTGTCTTGCGCGCGAAAGCGGTAGCACTATGCCCGGCATTACTCATTAATGCAGCTTTTCACTTGAGGATACTAATAGCAAAATTGACAGCATGAAAAATTAAGGTAGAAATTGTTCAAGATATTTTTGGTTACCGGGGGTAATGCTTTCATTATGCTGATGCTGGCAGTGGAAACATATCATTATATATTTGTCATTGTCATGCTGGCCTGACAGTGAAGCCTGTTCACAGGCTATTGTCATGCATGAGAAAAAATAATAGCGTAGTTGGTGTAAACAAATATGATGCATAATTTTAAAAACATGCAATTATAAGCTTACTTATTTTAAATAAAGGCTTTATGTTGGCAACTGCTAAGAGAGGAGATAAAATGAACTTATTAGTTATTGGGTTATTTAATGTAACCAAATTGAAATCTGTTTCAAGCTAGCTGTATAGTGGCGGGAAAGTATCGATCACGTGTGTAGGAGGTCTATAGATATTCTGTCAGGGTAAGTAAAATATGGTGTATTTGGAGCTGACAGGATTAAAAATATATATATATATTGAATAGGCTTTTAAAAACAGTGGGTTGTGAAATTGTGTTCCATTCTTAAGTTGTAGTAATTGGGAACTAAAAGGGATTGGAGTGCCATGGCAAAGGAGGAATAAGAAATTGTGAGTAAATGATCAGTTGACCAAAGGGCCTCCCCTTTAATAGGTGCATTAGGTCTATGATCTGGAGTTTTGCAACTTTACCATTTCATGTCCCAACAGCTGTCGAATTTACAGGTCAGCACGAAGTGGCCGCTCTATGGAGCTTGTTAACCGTGCAGTTCCAAGTGGCGAGGAAATACTAGCAGCATTTCCTGGCTCGACCACAAAAAAGGTCTACATGCTTTGTAGGCCTGCAAGGCAAAGGGAACCATTAATTGGTAGTAAGTGATTCATAATTAATTAATTTACTTTAGAAATTCAATTGAGCACCCATCTGAGAAGATTTATGGTAGCATGGATCCATGCTCAAACTAGTGCTTACTTTGCCATTGAATGCAATTTACTTAAAACCTACTGAGCCTCCTCTGCAGGCAACACAGATAGTATTTCCGGCAATTTCCGGCCAGTAATTCGAATTGAGGGGCTGAAGGCCACGAACGAGCTGCCGAGCAGATCAGAGGCACGCTGCATTTGCATTCCTCAGCTATTAATTACCCTCACTTGCCATAATTTGCCCCCATTTGCAGGAAATGCTTCGAAATCTGAGTTGCCTGCGGAAGAGGCTAAAACCTACTAAGCATTTACCTATCCATAAATGTTTTTACATGGGTGTGATTTGACAATAATAAACAGTGTGATTACCAATGCTCAATCTTTTCTATATTTGCTTTGTGTAGTATAATGAATTGTGTTTGCACGCCATTGCTCACTTTCACAACTGTCTTTAATCATCCTCAATCCCTCATATATGTACATGAACTGATCACCTGGACATGGATCACGTGTAAACTGGATTATATATTCATAACCAAACACTACAATGCCATAAACTACTTATCTCATAAGTACTGAGATCTATTTACTCACTAAAAATTCAATAAGGCAGTAAATATAATATGAAAATTTCAACAGCCAATCAGAAGTGCGAACGATTAAAATTTACTGTCTTGTGAAAAACATACGTCCAATCAGCAACACGAATAATGAAATTTCACTAGTATAAAAGCATATCATATAGGAAAATATGATTCACTCCATCGATGAGCGAGATTGGATTTCAGTGTGAGTTTTTTTCACAGTTCCAAACTATTCCAAAATTTGTTATTAGAAAATTTGTTTCAGAATTGCACTGACTAACATGAAAACTAATATCTTAAAATGTGTAATTGCTATTTCTCAACGAGTTTTGAGGTCTACCTGATGAATTAAACTGAGCAGAACATTCTTTAAGTTTAAAAAATCTCTGTGAAGATAAGTCTATAGTTGAAAACGTTTGAATTAAGATGAATGAAAAAGAGAGAAACCAATGAATTGCAGAGGTCGTTAGAGCAAACATAAACGTCAATCAGATAAGAAAGTGAAGCTGTTTATTGAGAAGCCCAACATCAACATCAGGTTCAATCCTCATTGAAGATCTTTTCAATATCCTTTGGCCAATGTTATATTATTAGAACTAGCAGAACTTTACCATCGGTAATGAAAGTGCTGCAAGCCAACCATATAGCAACTGCACCATATGTTTCTCGTTAAAATCTTCAGGTAGCTTAGGGACCATTTATTACGAACCAAAGTTGTTGATAACATGTTTGTTAATGATACTACGCCATGTGTTGAGATCGACCGCTAAGTCTGTGCTCAGACCCTTTCAGTTCTAAACAAATGCATGTGGGTATGCATGTAGGTTATATATGCAAATTCAGTTATAATCACAAGAAAAAGACACTTCATTGGCTTTTCCAAGAGAGAGAAAGAGAGAGAGAGTGACAAAGTAAACGTTGCGAGGTAGAATCTTGTTTTGCAATCTCAGTACCTATAAAATAAACACTAATAAAACAGATTACAGCATGGAAAATGCTTTGTATGGTTTTTATTCACTCATTGACGATTGAGGCTTATCATAAAAATTGCTCGCTCACAAACTTGCTCATTCGTTTTATGGTACTAATCACAACTCATGAACAAAAAAATCGTACATACGCATTTTCCATGTAGTTACCTGACAGGTTGATTCTAGATAAAGATATTTACTTTTGCTTGAGTATGACCCATTTTCTTGTGGGATTCTAAATGGGATAACAGCATTTTTGATAAAATTGAAGTTAGGACTTGAGTATCCCCCTAGAAATAATGGCCCAAAATCCAATTGGTGTAGAATGCTTAACACTGTTGACAATGTTCAGCTACCATACAGTCATGTATTCCCACTATTAAGTCCCACTGAGGGGGTTAGTTACTTGTTTCTGGTGCTTCTAAGAAGGAGGGGCTTAATTATTAGATTTCTTAAGAGGCTGGGAACCTACACATTTTGTATGTTATTTAGAAGTTCATCATTATTATTTTTATTGTATTGCCTATGCTAACATACTGAACTGTTTAACTATATATTGTATCGTCAATGTGTAATTACAGTCTGACTCATTTTTAGATTCATCCAGGGAAGGTGTCCCAACAACACCAAGAAATGGTTTGAGTAAGTGGATGACTTTTTTGTAAATAACATGCATGTGTGACTATCTAGAGTCCCAATTGATGGAGGTACCCTAGTGCCCTGAATATTTTTATGTGTTCACTACAACAGTCCCTCGAGCATCAAAATCCAACATTTTCAAATGACATGAAAATAAATTGCAAACTCTTAATTTTAAGAAACAAGTAACACCAAACACTCGTGCTCATCAAGACAAACAAAAGGAGTAGTCATTTTATGGGTTTTCATCAATTGCTTCAAAAGTTAGGAAAGTTTAAATGGTTTTAGCAAAATCATCTTCAGTAGGACAAGCGTTAGTCCTAGGAAGCACGCATGCCTCCTTACATGTAGTTCATAATGAACAATTATAAATTGCACACACAAATACAATGTATCTACATATATTTATTTAATTATATATTAGTTGCCTTGTTTTACATATTTTTTGTCTGGTGTCAAAGAAATATTTACTTAAGACACTTAGTGTGCTTTGAAGTGTACTGACTTTTTACAATATTTCCTATATATATATTAATGATTTAGATACAAGACGATACCTTGCTACCTTGGCTGAGGGTCCCCATTCATCTACTAGTACAGTTGGTAAGTAAAGTTTTGGCATTTTATCGTATGTATTAAAATACGGCCGGTTGGACTTACGCATGTACTATGTAACTATTTTCTTGGAGAGGCTAATACCGGTAGTTCAATGACTTTTTTGTTCAACTAGGGAACTGAAGCAAATAGATATTGGAAATGGGTTAATATTTGCTGGTATAATAAAATTGGTCTGAGCATTTCACTTGTCATTGTGTGGTTCCAGAAATTATACATACTGTACATGTATCTCCTTCGCGGCATGGAGGTCTCTCTTGCATTGTAAGGGGGAGGGAGGTGTTTAGAAGTGAACAGTTATTTAAAATAGAGCTATGGACCTTGAGTATGATCATTTATAACTAAAAGTGGTTGTATGTTCCTTTTACAAAATCTAAATTCATATTTTGCTTCCCAATAGTGGATTATATATTGAATCCATTTTAGGAATTCATGCAATCAGTTAAATTAAAGCTGCATTGTTAACTTTGAATTATTATTATTTATTAATTATTATTATTATTATTATTATAATTATAATTATAGTAATAATGTATATATCATATAATTATCATATTCACATTACAGTTGCCAACCCAATCGATGCATCAACACCAGATACTAATTCCCATGTAAATGATGAAAGAGGTAAAGTTAAAACCATGAATTACATGTATATTATGTATATTCAAATATTAGGTGTATGGTGGTCAATGAATGAAAGTTTGCATAAGCAAAGGATTGTAAAAACTATGTTTAATACATCTGATCTGCTTTTAAACTTACAAATTTAATTTAAGACAATATATATGTATACTTAGAAAAAAATCATATTTATTTATATATTTTCTGTCATAAATACACAATATGGATATGTGCAACTTATGTGTTTGCACCATGTTTGCTAGTCAGTGAAATTACCTGTGATATAACTTTTCGTATGTTGTGCAAATGATTGTATTATAACATTAAACAATGAAACATGTACTAAATCTGAAACTTACAATAATTGCAAATAGGCATTGATGAACACCAGGACCAGGAGGAACAGCCACAAGTAATTGATTCAGCCCCACAGTCACATGAAGTGCATTCTGTTGGTAAAATATATAACCATAATTATATTACATTTTTAATATACAAGAGTATACATTATTATATACCATGCAGTCTTTATAGCCCAGGATTATATACGTATCCTGGGCGAGTCCTACATACATGTACATACATGTATAAGTGGACAGTAAAAAAACATTTTCAAAAGAGCATCCCAGTTAGCACAGTCAGTTGATGTTGGCAGTAAATGTGAAGTAAATTTTTTTGAAGAAATTAAATATCTAATTTTAGCCTCTATTCACTTGTTTGGCAAATACTAAAACAATTATTCTACTCAGTGTCTGGAGTGCCAAGCAAAAAATATTCACATCGCTGCATTATAACATCCATCACTAACTATAGTATCCTCCACTTCAGGGAATAATATTAATAATATTGTTTTAAAAAGCGCGACTATGATCAAATCGTTGCATACCTTTTTTCGGAAATCAGTGTAATTTCACAAGACCATTTTACCATATTATAAAGGAAATTCACTCTGTGCTTGCATGTTTAGAGTGCTTCAAATCACCCGATGTTTCATAATTCAGTGAGCACTCAGCCTGGTTACTAATCCACAGAATGTGATACTAATACATGTATTCACATTTTCAAATATTCAATTTGTTTGTGTGTGTATAACTACCAACACTTTGATATATTATTCTGGGTTGCCATTAAACATCTCTAAATTTATCAAGACACTTCTGTCAATTCAGTCAGAGCTTTGTTGGGATGTTGTTATCAGAAGCTGTGATAGATCTACTAATTCTTGTTATAATAATTTAAAGATTTTTACCATATATTCTAAATATTTATTTTCTTTTATTTGTCAAATATAATTGTCCTTTAAAATATACTTGAACTTGAACTTAGAAAGACTATCTGAATATTTAAATATTATAATAACTGATTCACTGAAATAAAAGGTATGAGACCATTTGATCGTAGTTGCACTTGAAATATAATTATGATATAGTGAAAATATAATATTTGCAGGTTAGACTAGTTTTCCATTTTACATAATTAATAGTCAATAGTTAGAACTCATTACAGTTGTTCCTGTTTTGAACTAACTACTCTATAGCTGATTGGATCACTATATATTATAAATCTTCAAGTTTAGTATCAATTAATTACTACAGACCAAGATCCTGATGTACTAATAACTGCAGTATATGATGTGGATGAAGCAAACACTAGAGGTACAACTTTGTATGTTGTGGCAATGGCAGCTGTTAAGAGTCTGTTATATAACAATTACAATTTAATTATTATAATTATTATAATTATAATTATTATGTTCACATGTATACACTGGATGGGTGAAACAATGGGAACCTGAACGACATTCCAGGCCATGACAAGTATCTGTTTCTGCAGATGTTCTACTCCCCGGAGCTGAAAGATAGGAAGCTCAGAGTCTAGGGGCAGACCCCCCTCCCCCAAGAAATTATAGACCCCTGAAATTACTTTTAGCTATTTTTGAAGAAGAAGAAGGGATATGGGAGTGCAGGAAATGGCCAAGTTGTGCAATTGCTACTACTGTCTGATCTATTTTGGTTCAAAGCATTACATCATTTTCTGTTTTAAGGGTAATGATTCCTGTAATTAATACAATGGTACATTGGAATGTCTATTAGTGTATGTTTGGTTCTTATTTAATAATTATTGTGATTGTTAAAAAAATCCAGGACTCAGAAAACTGAATGATTGCTAAATAAATGTTATCTACAGGCCATGTCTGGGTCCCACATTCAGACACAGAATTTATCACAGGTTAGTCCAATTATTATGCATAATAGTTACTAATTAAATGAACATCAATCATTCAGTAATATTAGTTGCTGAATAGAATTTGCACATTGTTTTGTTTTATGTTTGAGCCCAAATGTTTCTATTACTTAGTCATTCATTTGTATTTCAAAAAAACATTTTTACAACACTGAATGAAATTATCGCATTCTGATTGGCTGAAAATGTGTTATATAATCTGAGTACATATCACAGTTTCATATATTTGTATGGCATATCATGTGTCGCTTGTTAAACTGTAGATGGATTTCTGTGGTATGTACTGTTATATACCACTTCTTTTCATCATCTTGCGGCACCTCCAGCAAAGATAGTTTTCTAAAACATGCGGTTTATCATATTACTTACAATTTATATTAAGAACTATTATATTAATTAATTTTTGCTGTACTACTGTTATCTCCTTGTAGTTGGGCAAATAACAGAAGACCTGACAACAACTGGTTTCGAAACAAATCCACTTGCACTGAGCATGACTGGTATTGGTAAGTATCTTAATATGCCATGCAGCATTTATAAAATTAACCTTTAATAATATTTAATACTATTTGGACTCCAATCATAGCATACATGTGCATTTGTGCAGCACCATATATTCATGTAATATTCTGCATCATGGGTCCCCTAAAACAAATAGAGATTATCACAGAAAAAATATTGTAGTGTATAAATCTTGCATGTATACATTTTGCTGACATTGTACTTAATTCCATACTCTTATTTTATGTTTCCTTTAGGAAGAACAGAGGAAGTGGTGTGTCTTGAACACATGCTGGTGCTGGGTAATGGGGAAACCACAAGGAGGATACCACCAATACAAATGAGCTCATTCAATGAGGTAAACAATTTTAAAAATGAGGTAAAAATTCAAAATTGACATAAACAATTTCAATGTAAGAAGTTTAATTATTTGTACATTAAAAGTAATTAGTATAAACCTAACAAGTGAATAGCACTTTTCACGTGCTCTGATTGGTCAATAGAAAGTGAATATCCACTGCTATTCACCTTTTTCCATTCATGCGTGAAGTTGTTTGTCACACGCGTGAAAGGCCAGGATGTTGGCGCACGGAGAAATGTACGAGTCTGCGATTATTTTCGCTCATTTTTTATGGCAACTGGAACTAAATAGTTTAAAAGTGCTATTCACTTGTTCGGTTTATACTAAAACAATTATTGCCCTCAGTGTCGGTGCCAAGTGGTGCATATTTACCTCGCCGAAGTGGCTCAGTAAATATCCACCACTAGTCACCTCCACTAGTACTTCGGGGAATAATTGTTAATTATACAGTATATTGGCACATCAACAAGTCATATATCCAGTACATGTATTCAATAAGTAAATGCCATTTCCAGAAGTGTATTCCTGGGCCTGGAGCATTGCAAAATAAATATGTACATATCGAATTGTTGATAGCTAGCATAATATGTATCTAAGCTGTTAGGCCCTATGCTATGGTTAGATAAAAATAATATTTATTTATTTATTTATTTTCATAGACTTTATTGTTAGGTCATATGCTATGGTTAGATACAAATTATATTTATTTATTTGTTTTTTATTTTTTTATTTTCATCAGACCTTTATCAAGTTGAATATATTTGGAATATATTTTGTAGACTAATTGAAACTGCAAATAATTTATATACTCCTATGAAACTTGTCCAAAATAATATTAATATTATTTTGAAATAATGTATCTTTAGTTTTTAAATAAATATTATATGTTCAAACATACATGCATGCATGTTAACATGTGCTAACTTTATTCTTTTCTATTCCTTTCTTTTTATTCTGTATATAAATAGTATTGCTGGCAGGCAAGGAATGACAATGCCATTATGGTTGTATTATTGCTACAACCTGAACAACAAGCACATACAGTTGCAAGGTAACAATAGTATTGATAATGTGCAAATTTGGGGCAATTTTATAATCTTGTCCCCATAGCTTTATTTTGGATGCCAATTGCACTAATTATAAGTAATAACAGGTTACAGTAAAATAGATCATCAAAATCAGGTTTTTTCCTATCCAGCTTAATATACATGTACATGTATGTGTGAATCAGGATTTGGAATTCTCAAACAAAATGATGATAATCAAAACAAAATCGGGATGATTGGTGTTTGTTTACCAGTGAGTGAGGGAACTAGACAGTTAATTAATTTTATAATAATTATCAATTAATTTAATTTGTTTAACAATATGAGTACTATTTGTCTGATATAACAAAACCAAATTATTTAATGACCTCAAGTGTTGTAAAGCTTATCATGCAAGCTTAAAATTACCCTGCGAGCAGAGATCTCTCGTATCCCTGTGGGGATATGAGAGATCTCTGCTCGCAGGGTAACTTAATTTAATGTATACTTATAATTAAAAATGTTCTATCTAAATGTACTTAGTTCATTGTTGAGCAATTCATAATTTTATGTAATTTCTATATATGGCATTGTAATTCATTGGAAAGCTTAGTTTGCTTATTTTATAATTATAAATTAAATTGTTCTATTATTGTTGTCCGAACCAAAAAAGATGGCAACTGGTACATTTATCCTTAATTCTTGTAATGCACAAAAAGCCTAAAAACACTCATAAAAATGCTCTGAAAAGTCCCAAAAACTTAAAACCTAGCATTCACAATGTTTTTAGTACAGGGACAAATTTCGCAAAAATATATGGCTTTCTATGTGCGTATTGTGTTAGGTTCACAAGGTATTGTGGTTAAATGTACAGCCGCCATCTTTTTTAGTACCGTTAATTGTAGTATTTCCCAATTTGATGTACTGTATGTATGGTTGTGCAATTCATTGTGATAAAATGTACCTTATATAATATTGGCTTTGACATTTATCCACAGAATTCTTAGAATGATTGATGATGCAAATCACAACGAGCAGCGATGCTATTTCTGGGGGGCATTTTGCTCTTCCACAGAAGGAAAGATTGGTGAGCTTGCCATAATTTCATACTGTATAATGTGGATTGGTTTAGAGGAGTATATGTATTTAATATATAATTAGAGGCTCAATTAATATTTAAATTTGGAAACAAGCTTCCCAAAAATACATGCACACTAAAAAAAGGTTGGCTTCAGTGCACACCTGTAGTATTTTATAAATAGGGCACTCTGATACAATAAAATATAGATTAAGATACATAGATGAAGATACATAGATGAAGATACATAGATGAATAAAAACAAAGAGGGGCCCAACCTTAAATTCCTCCTTTAAATAATATTTGAGTAAAAGAGCATTATTTTATATAGCTAGGTTAATAATTACAACATTTTTAGATTTTTAATCAATTTTATAGTGTCATTCCAATACATCTTTTAATATATTTTAGATTTTAATTATTGTAAATTTACATTATATGTGTTAAGCACTTTTGAACTTTGTGTAAAAAGTGCTATATAAATTTATTATTATTATTATTATTATTAAGTATACTACTTTTCCTTGAACTCCTCTAATATAAAATTAATATATGCAATGCATTCAGATCATAATTTAACTGTTAACGTAACTTAACTGGAGAAGGAGACTTGTCATATCAAGATATATATATTCTCATTGTACAACATACTGATACATGGACATGTACCTTAATATAGACAATTTGCTAAAGAATTGTTTTTAGCTTTTAGTTGTTAAATATATTAAGAAACCAATTGCACAGTCACGTGTTTGTGTTAAATACACAGTTTACAGACACTGAATGTGTGGCTTGAATCTGCTCAGAATATATATATATATATTTTTTCAGTTCAAAGGAGATTTGGTAGTGTTGGAGACACCCATCAAGTATTTCTGATGGCACCATCAACCTCAAGTGTCGGTGGAGGCTCCCTAGTGGAACGATTTGATGGTAGAAAAAACATTAATTTTTATTCACCACATGTATACACAAATCATAATAATAACAATAATTGACAGTTCCAATTAGCGTTTAATAGCACATGTGCTATTAATAATTAATTACATGGTAAAAAATCAATCAGAAGCCAGTATTTTTTTGTAGGTACAGTAACAGTGTATACTGTATACTATTAGTCAGACATTATATATGACGCAGTTGTAATTATGAATGGGATTTGATAATTCGACTTCCTTAACCCTCTCAGCCCGAGCAATTTCAGTCATTTTCTTTAAAACAAAGTGTCAATCCCTTTTCTGCCATAAATTATAATTAATTTAAAAA
>JAOBYG010465501.1:0-15580 GCA_025403545.1 Epizoanthus stellaris
GCTTTTGCGCCTGAGCGCCACCGGCGGTAACGCCAATGCGGCGAGCTCCCGAGGCGCGGCCGGCACCGTCTACGTCAAGCTCGATAGCCAGACTCTGGGTGAGCTCCATATCGAGGATCACGGCGTGGTTTCTTCTCAGATCACCGAGTTGCCGTCGATCGGCGCGGGTGTGATCGATAGCGTCGACGCCGATGGCGCGGCGCCGGACGGCATCGTCGATCTGGCGGCGGACTTCACCTCCGACCTGGTCGGCCACGAAGTGGAGATCGAGCAGAATACGGGGCGTCGTTGGACCGTCACCGCCCATGCCCACCATGGCCAGCGTCTCGATCTCGGTACCGATCCCGCGAACGGCGCCCTGCCGCTCGACGCCGTGTCAGGCGAAAGCTACCGCGGCCTCTTGCGCTTCGATCGAGTCGTGCTCGGCGGCGACGTCACGGTCTTCTCGCGCGATTTGGTCGATAGCACCAGCGCGCCCGAGATCGATACCGGTGCCAGCTGGCAGGTCGACTATCTGCCTTCGGTGACACTCGACGCACCGGTGGCCGACGCCACTTTCGATAGCGGTGAGGCGATCGTCATCAGCGCCCAGGTCGATGATCCCTTGGGCATCGCCGCAGTCAGTCTGAGCTTCAACGACGAGGTGACGACTTTCTCCGCGACCGGGCCCTTCACCTCAACCCGTACGGCGCCGCCGGTGGCGACCGCCACGGTTTTCACCGTGCGCGCTGAAGTGCTCGATCTCGCCGGGCGCCTGCTCGAAGACGAATTGACGATCACCGTCGAGCCGCTCTTCTCAGGCGATGCGCCGCAGGTCGTGCTCGGCGATTGTCCGACGCAGCTCGATCTGGTGGCGCCGGGTGCGATCCTCGATCTCAGCTACGCGGCTGCGGACGATTCGGCGATCGAGTCCTACCGCGTCCTGATCGACGGCGTCGAAGTGGAGAGCGCAAATAGCCTCAATCTACCGTCGCTCACCGGCTCGTTCCCGTGGACGATTCCGGTTGATCTGGTACCCGGCAGCGTCCATATCTTGCGCGTTGAAGCCAAGGATTATGGTGCTGCCGTGGGCTTCGCCGAGGTCCAGGTGCAGGTCGCAGACGGTTTCCTGATCGGCAATCAGAGCCTGGGCGCGGCGAATGCTGGCCAGGATCTGGTACTGGCCGCTGGCACCTATACCCTGACCGAAGCGCTCTCGCTCTCCAGCTTGAACTTGTTGGGCGGCGCGGTCTTGACCGGCACGGCGCAGCAGACCTTCGACCTGACGGTGTCCGGCGAGTTGCGGGTGCAATGTGGTGGTCGTCTCGATATGTCCTCAGATGGCTATCGCGGTGGCACCAATAGCGACATTTTCGGCCAGGCGCCGGCTGGCATCGCGCGGCCGGATAGATATGCCGGCGGCAGCCACGGCGGCCTCGGTCGTGACGGCTATTGGTCGGGCCGAGTGGGCGAGGTCTTCGACAGCGTCTACGCCCCTCGAGAGGCCGGCGGTGGCGGTGCCCGAGGTGATAGCAGCCAGAACGGTGGCCACGGCGGCGGTGTGATGGTGCTCGACGTCGGCACCCTGGTGCTCAATGGCGAGATCCTGGCCCGCGGTGGCACCGTGTCTAATTCCTATGCCGGTGGCGGCGCCGGTGGCTCGCTGGTGATCGACGTGCAAACCCTCTCCGGTAGCGGCACGATCGACGCCTCGGGCGGCGACGACAAGCGCGTCAATGGTCGTTATGGCGGCCTCGGCGGCGGTGGCCGGATAGCGCTCACGGTGGTCGATGCCAGCGGCTTCGATTTAGTGGCGCAAATCCACGTCGAAGGTGGCTCGCGCATCGAGACCAGCGGCGCGATCAACGTCGACGCGGCCGCGGGAACGGTTTATGTGCGCGGTCCTGGCGCCGTCTACGGCGATTTGATCATCCATGCTCATACCACCGGACGCAACGTGCCGGATACAACCTTACCGATCCTCGGCGCCGGCCTGGTGACGCTAGCTGAGAGCTCGGGTGCCGATTCGTGGATCACCGGCGATAGCGCCTTCCGCGTGCGCTGGGCAGGAGCCTTCATGCGCCTGATCGATGCTACCGGTGCTGATCTTGGCCGCTTCCGCGTGCTCGATGTCGACGCCGCGGGTCGGGCCTTGCTCGAAGGCGCGGCGACTCTTGCGCCTTCGGCGACCGGCTTCTCAGGCGAATACGTCTTCGACCAGGTCAAGCTCCTGGGCGGCGCCGGCTTGGGTGCCGGTGATCCGGTGACCGGTGGCATTCTCGACCTGGCAGACGATACCCGTCTGCCGAGCTTCCTGGTCGCTGATGCTCTCACCGTGCGCTCGGGCGCCACAGTGACGGCGTCGTCGGGCAATACGCTCGACCTGGTACTCGGCAGCTTGACGCTAGAAAACGGCGGCGCCTTGTCGATGGATTCCCGCGGCTATGCCGGCGGTACCAATAGCGACATCTTCGGCCAGGCTCCGGCCGGCATCGAGCGGCCGGATAGATATGCCGGCGGTAGCTCCGGCGGTCTCGGTCGCGACGGTTATTGGTCGGGCAGAGTCGGCGAGGTCTACGGCAGCGTCTACTTACCGAGCGACCTGGGCGGCGGTGGCGCGCGCGGCGATAGTAGTCAGAATGGCGGCAAAGGCGGCGGCCTGATCACCATCGATGCGATCGACGTTGTGCTCGACGGCTCGATTCGCTCGAACGGTGGCAACGTCAGCAATTCCTATGCTGGCGCCGGTGCTGGCGGCTCGGTGTTGCTGCGCGCCCAGACCCTCACCGGCAGCGGTGCGATTCATGCCCAGGGCGGCGACGATATCCGCGTCAATGGCCGCTACGGTGGCCTCGGCGGCGGCGGTCGCGTGGCCCTCTGGACGGACACCATCACCGGCTTCGACCCGGTCGAGCAGATCTTTGCTCAAGGTGGCTCGCGGATCGAGACCAACGGCACCATCGGCGTCGACGCCGCTCCTGGCACGGTCCTGGTGAAACGGGCCAGCGACACCTGGGGTGAGCTGATCGTGCAAGGCCATACGCCGAGCCGGCAGCTGCCGTCGACCCGTCTGCCCGATCTCGACGCCGGCACGGTCGCCGCCGCCGAGGTGGTGGGCAGCGATTTGTGGATCACCGGCGCCAGCGCCTTCCAATCGCGTTGGCAAGGCGTCTGGGTGATGCTCGAGGACGCCTCCGGCGCCTCGCTCGGCACCTTCCGCGTCGCGCAGCGTGACGCCGCCGGTCGCCTATTGCTCGAAGGCGCGCTCGGAGCGGCGTCGGCCACGGCCTATAGCGGTGAGTACCGCTTCGATAAGTTGACCGTGCTCGGCGGCGCTGGCCTCGATACCTCAGTGCCGATCACCGCGGCGTCGGTTGAGTTGCGCGATAAGGCTCGCCTGCCGCGAATTCTCGATGCCACAAACCTCACTTTGCATACCGGCGCCCTGGTGACGCCGGCGGTGGGCGGCGAGCTCTTCTTGTCGGTCAGCGGAATGTTCACTGTCGAAGCCGGTGCGACGCTCGATCTCTCTGCTCGCGGCTATGCCGGTGGCACCAATAGCGACATTTTCGGCAAGGCGCCGGCTGGCATCGCGCGGCCGGATAGATATGCCGGTGGCAGCCACGGCGGCGTCGGTCGCGACGGTTATTGGGCCGGCAAGGTGGGCGAGGTCTACGACAGCGTCTACCTACCGAGCTTGGCCGGCGGCGGCGGCGCCCGCGGAGATAGCAGTCAAAACGGTGGTTGGGGCGGCGGCCTGCTGGTGCTCGAAGCCGACGCCATCGTGCTCGAAGGCTCGATCCTGGTGCGCGGTGGCTCGGTGAGCAATTCCTACGCCGGCGCCGGCGCTGGTGGCACGGTCTTGATGACGGCGGCGAGCCTGCAAGGCGCCGGCACCATCGACGCTTCGGGCGGTGACGACAATCGCGTCAATGGTCGCTACGGCGGCCTCGGCGGCGGTGGTCGCGTGGCCTTGTGGGTCGACGATGTCTCGGCTTTCGCCTTTGAGCAGGTGCGCGTCGAAGGTGGCTCGCGGGTCCAGACCAACGGCACCATCGGCCTCGACGCCCCGGCAGGCACGCTCTTCGTGCGCGATGCACTGGCCACCTATGGCGACCTGATTGTGGATGCGCATACCGGCGGCGCCCGAGCGGTGCCGTCGACGCTGCTACCGGATTTGCTGCCGGACGCCGTGGTGCTCGCCGAGGCGGTCGATGGCGGCGATCCCGCCACCGATCTCTGGCTCACCGGCGCGCAGCCATTCCAGACTCGCTGGCTCGGCACCTGGGTGCGTCTGACGGCCTCGGACGGCGCCGATCTGGGCACCTACCGCGCTATCGACCTCGACGCTTCAGGTCGCCTGTTGCTCGACTCGACCGGCCCAGCGGCGGTGGCGGCGAGCGACTACACCGGCGAATATCACTTCGATGAGGTGATCGTGCGCGACGGCGCCAGCCTCGATGCCGCCAGTGAAATCGGTGCCGCCTCGGTCGAAGTGATCGGCGATCCGGTGCGCTTGCCGGCAGAGTGGACCGTCGACAGCCTGCGGGTGCCTGCTGGCTCCCGGCTCTTGGCCTCGCGCGGCGATACGCTGGCGATCACGGCCACGGGTACCGTCACAGTGGAGGCCGGCGGCTCAATCGATATGTCGTCGCTCGGCTACCTCGGCGGTGATAACTCGGATCAGCTCGGCGACGCACCAGCCGGAACCGAGCGTGCCACCCGCTACGGCGGCGGTGCTCACGGCGGCGATGGCGCCGACGGCTATTGGGGCGGCAGCGCTGGCGGCGCATTCGACAGCGTCTACGCGCCGAGCTTTGCCGGTGGCGGCGGTGCTCGCGGTGATAGCAGTCAATACGGCGGTCGGGGCGGCGGTGTGTTGCGTCTCGAGGCCGCGCATCTGGTGCTCGAAGGCGAGCTGCGCTCGCGCGGCGGCGATTTGACGAATTCCTATGGCGGCACCGGCGCCGGTGGCACCGTGGTGGTCGATGTCGACGAGCTCTCCGGAGCCGGCATGATCGACGTTTCAGGCGGCGACAATCCGCGCAACAACGGCCGCTGGGCCGGCCTCGGCGGCGGTGGTCGGGCGTGGATCGACGCCGATCTGCTCACCGGTTTCGATCCGCTTACCCAGGTGACGCTGCGCGGCGGCGTGCGATCGACCAACGGTAATGCCGAACGCCAAGCCGGCGCCGGCACGCTTTTGCTGCATCAGCCATCGAGCACCTACGGCCAGCTGATCATCAACCAGGGGCCGGTCTATCCGTCGATTACCATCACGGATACACCGCTCGCTCTGGTCGGCGACGGCACTCTGGGCATGGTCGAGGCCGACCTTGTCGAGCCAGCCGATCTATGGGTTGAAGACGTCGACCCAGGGGCGCTCTTCGGCCACGCGGTGACCGGTGCATTCCTGCGCATCGACAGCCTCGACTACCGCATCCTGGCGATCAGCGCGGACCTGCGCCGCGTCTTGCTCGAAGGCGCCACGGCTGTGGTCGTGGGCGGCGAGAGCTACCAAGGCGTTTATAAATTCGACAGCGTGAACCTATACGGCCGCGCCACCTTGACTTACGGCGACCTCGACGAGGTCGGCACCTACACTACCGATCCCGAATCGCAGATCGTGAGGCCGGGCTCATGATGCGAACGCTACGACCGAGAATCATGATGCACTCTGAGAGATCCTTCCGCCGGTTTTCCGGCCTGCCCTTCGTTGCTCTGTTCATGGCGCTGCTCTGGCCTCTGGCGGCCTTCGCTGAGCCGAGCTTGAAGTCGATATCGCCGGCTGCGGGCGAAGTGCTCGACGTCCAGTCGTTGACGCTCGAGGGCGAGGTCGACGGCACCGCGCGCTTGGTCATCGACGGTCGACGCGTGGTGCTTGAAAACGGTCGATTCCAGGCCGGACCTTTCCGTATGGCAGAAGGCGAGCGGCGCTTCGTGCTGGTGCTCGCGGATGCTGACGGTGAAGAGACGGCGCTGATCCACCGGATCATCGTCGACCGCCTGCCGCCAGCGCTGAGATTGGCTTCGGCGCTGCCAAAGCGGGTCAATCAGCCCGGATTGGCGATCAGTGGCACGGTTCTCGATCCGCATCTCGAGTCCGTGACCGTCGCTGGCCAACCCGCACAGCTCGATGGCTCGCGTTTCGCGGCCGATCTCGTCTTGCGACCTGGCGTCCAGACCATCGAGGTGGTGGCGCGTGATGTGCTCGGTCACGAAAGCCGCGCGCAGTGGACGGTTGAGCTCGATCAAGAGCCGCCGCTTTTAGAGCTTCGAGCCGATGGCCAGGCGCTCGGTAGCGGAGCACATCTCTATGCCCGGGCAGTGGTGCCCGAAATGAGCGTCGAGGGTGCTGAGCACGTCGAGCTGCGACTCGACGGACAGCCCTGGGCGGCAGGCCGCCAGGTCAGCGAAGAAGGCACGCATACGCTCGAGGCCGTGGCTTTCGACGCCGCAGGCAATCGCTCGACGGCGCGGGCCACCTTCACCATCGACACCACGCCGCCGCGGCTTGGACGCGTTAGGAATTCCGACAAGGTGCTCCGTGAACGTAGCTTCACGCTCGAGGGTACGGCTGTCGGCGCCATTTCGGTGATGGTCGACGGTCAACCCGCGCGCCTCGACGGCGATTCGTATTCGGCCGGTCCGTTTACTCTCGATGGTGGCGAGCGGATTTTCAAAGTGACTGCCCGTGACGCCGCCGGCAATAAAAGCACGGCGACGATTTCGGTCAAAAGCGATCCCAACGCGCCGGTGCTCGCCGTCACCTCGCCGAGTGAAGGCGCGATCTTGGCGTCGAGTCCGGTGATGCTGAGCGGCACGGCCGACGATGCGGATCTGAGCACTGTTACCGCCTCGGTAAGCGGCGGCGCAGCGACCGGTGCCACGCTCTCCGGCAATGCCTTCAGCGTCTCGGTGGGTCTGAGCGAAGGCTCGAACGTCATCACCGTGACCGCCACCGATGCCGTGGCGAATTCGAGCACGGTCGATCGCACCGTCATCCTCGATACCACGCCGCCGACGCTGATACTCACGGCTGGCGGCTCGCCGCTTCAAGATGGCGCTGTTTTCGCCGGCTTGGTGACGCCCGAAGTCACGGCCACCGATGCCACAGCCGTGACCCTCGAAGCCACACTCGATGGCCTGCCCTTCTCGCCTGGCACCTCGATCACCAGCCTCGGCAGCCACGAGCTATCGATCACCGCCACCGACGCCGCTGGTCATAGTGCTTCGGCGCTGCGCACTTTCAGCGTCGAAGGCTCGGCGCCGGTTTTCAGCGATCTGCGGCCGGCCGAGGGCACCATCCTCTCAGCCGCGGAAACCCGTCTTTCGGGTCAAGCTCAGGGTGCGGTATCGCTCACCGTCGACGGCCAGGCGGTGGCGTTGGTGGCTGGCGACTTCAGCGCCGGCCCCTATACGCTTGTTGAGGGCCCGCGCTCCTTCACGCTCGAAGCCACCAGCGCCGGTGGCCAGACCACCAGCACAACGCTCACCCTCACCCGCGATGCCACCGCGCCGACGCTGGATTTTAGCGCGCCGTCAGCAGGCGATATCGGCTCTGAGACCTCGATCACGGTCAGCGGCACCCTCACCGACGCGCATTTTGAGACTTTGACCGTCAATGGCTCGGTGGCGACTGTGAGCGGCGATGCGACGAGTGGTGCCACCTTCTCGGCCACTCTCACGCTGACTGAGGGCAGCAATCGATTGCGCGCCCGCGCCGTGGATGCGGCTGGCAATGCCTCTGAAGCCGAGCGCGAGGTCGAGCTCGATACTCGCGCGCCTGAGCTCGAAATACTCGACCCGGCGAGCGGCACGGTGGTCGGCGACGCCAACGTCGTCGTCTCGGGCCGCGTGGCCGACGCTCATCTCGACCGCGTCGAAATCGAGGGCGTGGTCGCGACACTCAGTGGCGCGGCTGGCGCTCAGGCTTTTAGTGCTCAAGTGCCGCTGCTCAGCGGCCCGTCGACGCTCACCGCCACCGCCTTTGACACGCTCGGGCATCAAAGCTCGACGACACTCGAAGTGGTGCGTGATGACGACGTGCCGTTGGTGCAGATCACCTCGCCCGTCGAGGGCCTGCTCACCACCGCGGCGACGATTGACGTTGCGGGCACGGTGGCGGCTGGCGCCACGGTGACAGTGAATGGCACTGACGCCACCCTCACCGCTGGCACCTTCAGTCTGACCGCGCTGGCGTTGAAGCAGGGCGAGAATCGCTTGATCGCGCGGGCCACCGCGGGCAGCGAGCAAGGCGCTCATGTGCGCCTGGTGGTGCGCGATAACTCGCCGCCGGAGGTGCTCGGCGTGGTGCCGGCTGACGCCAGCGAAGGTATCGCCCGCGCTACGGTCTTCGAGCTCACCTTCTCCGAGGCGTTGGCCGAGCCCGCGGTCGGTGCCTGGCGACTCGAGACATCAGCCGGGACGCCGATCGCGGCCGATGGTGACTTCGATCCGGGTCAGCTCGACGCCAAGACGCTGCGCATTGCACCGCAAGGTTTATTGCCCTCGGCTTCCGAGGTGCGTGTGGTCGCCACTGCGCAGCTCACGGATGTGGCCGGCAACGCATTGACGGCCGGTACGTGGAGCTTCACGACCGTCGCTGACGGTGCGCCAGCCGCGCCTTTGCTCGGTTCTGTGCCGGCACGTCTTTGTGCCAATGCCGTCACCATCAGCGGCACGGCCGCGCCGAGTCTGCGCATTCGTCTCGAAGGCGGCGCCGGCACGGCTGAGACCCGTGCCGCGGCAGATGGCACCTTTGACGTCGAAGTGGCGCTGCTGCCCGGTCGTCTCCATGCTCTCGAGGTGATGGCGATCGACGCCGAAGGCCGCACCTCGGCTTCGGCCTGGGCCGACGTGGCACAGGATTGCGCCCCACCGCAAGTGCTCTCGGCACAGCAGGCGGGCGATCTCTTCACGCTCACTTTCGACGAGCCGATCGCTGCCGCGAGCGCCACGATCACGGTCTCAGATGCCTCGGGCGGGCTCGCCGGCACGGCTTCGGTCTCTGGCGACGTGGCCACTTGGACTGCCACCTCAGCGCTGCCGGCAAATACTGTGTTGCGTCTCGAAGTCGGCGCTGAGTTGGCTGATCTGGCCGGCAACGTCTTGGGCTTTCCCTGGGTGCGTCTCTTCGGCGCCGGCGACGCCACCAGTTTCCTCGCTGGCACGGTGGTCGACGAGTCGACGGGCCGGCCGCTGAGAGGCGCCACGGTGGTGGTGACGCGCAGCGGCGGCGTGCCGACCAGCGATCCGCGTCCCGGCATGACCACCGGCGCCGACGGTCGCTTCTTGATCGCCGTTTCGCCCGGGACCCATGATCTGACGATCGCGCGACCGGATTACGCGCCGATTTTCCGCATCGTCACCACCCAGACCGGCGAAGGCACCGAGGTCTTCACGCCGCGCCTCGAGCCGATCGGTGGGACCGACTCGGTGGACTCGGCAGGTGTTGCTCTCGAAGCCATAGCAGCAGCCGGCGGCGTCGCCAGGCTCGATATTCCGGCTGGCGCATTCGGTGCCACCACCGATGTGCAGCTGGCGGTGCTCTCCGAGCAGGCCTTGCCGGCGCTCTTGCCCTATGGCTGGTCGCCGCGCGGCGCGGCCTGGGTCGATATGGGATTGGCCACCGCACCGCTCGCCGCCAGCTCGTTGCAGCTGCCGGTCGGCGCCCCTGCGGGCACTCTCCTGGTGCTCGCCAGTCTCGACGTCGACACCTTGCAATGGCGCGCTATGGCCGAGCAGACGGTGGTCGCGACGGCCGACGGGCCGCGGGTCACTTTCACGCTCGACCCGGCTGCTGGCTTCATCGGCGCTGGCGCCTACGCTGCGCTCGAAGCGGATAGCGGCACCCTGGCGCCGCCAGCGGTGGTGATCAGCGAAGTGCTCGGCTCTTCGCCGACGCCGGTCTCGGCCGAAGTGGTCTCGGCTGACCTGAGCTTCGATCCCGAAGTGGTCTTGCCTACCCAGACCGCTGATGTGACGGCGATCTACACCCTGAATTCCGAGCAACCCAGCGGCCTGCCGCTGACCTTGATCATCCAAGAAGAGCTCGAGCTGGTCGACGGCTCACTGCGCCGCGAGGCGCCCTACCGCGCTCAACTCGTGCTCTACCGCGACTCGACAGGTACCGCGACATCGCATTTTCGCCTGCGCCCGTCAGCCCTAGCGCGTTCTCAGCCCGTGCGCTTTGGCGCCGAAGACGTCACCGTGGTGCGCTATGCCGATGAAGGCGTGCGCGGCAATGTGCTCGGTCCGGACGGTGGTTGGGTGCTCGGCGACGCTGGCGACCGGCTCGAAGTGCCAGCCGGTGCTCTCTCGGCGCCGACGCCTGTCGTGCTCGAGCGTCGAGAGGTCGCTGACCTGCCGCTCGCTCCACCGGCGGGTGGCACGATCGCCGCGGTGCTCGAGATCGACCTCGCCGATCAGCAGCTGGCGAGCGCTGGCAGCCTCGATATCGTCTTGGATCCGGCGCCGGTCGCCGGGACGCGCGGTCTGCTGCTGCAGGTCGTGGATGTGCCGGCAGTGGATGGCGCGTCGGGTCCTGCCTATCGAGCCGTCGCCGAGCTCGAAGCCACCGCCACCGGTTTTTCAACCATGGCCATCGACGCTGCCGATCTGGCCTGGCCGGGCGTGCGTTCGGGTGGCTTCTACGTCGCCCTGGCGCTCGATTTCGCTCCGGCTTTCGCCCGCGGCACGGTGATCGGCGAGGACGGTCTGCCGCTCGCAGGCGCCATCGTCTCGAGTCCATCAGTCGATTGGATCCAGATCACCGGCGTTGACGGTAGCTATGTTTTGCCGGTGCCGGTGGGTGAGGTGACGCTCGAGGTCTACGATCCGGCGACCGGCAACCTCACCAGCCTGGTGGTGACCAGCTCGGCCGCGGATGAGCGCGTCGATAGTGAGCCGCAGACCACGCCGACCGGACCGCGGGTGATCTCTACGACGCCAGCCGATGGCGCCGAGGTGCCGGCCGGTATCCAGCCGCAAATCGTCTTCTCCGAGGCGGTCGATGCCTCCTCGGTGACTGCGGGTATCGAGTTATTGCGCGCTGGGGATCCGGTGCCAGTGGCCTTCGATGTCCAGGGCGCATTGGTCACCGTCTTGCCTGCTGTCACGTTGGCCACCGGCGCGCCCTATGAGCTGCGAGTGACCGGCAGCCTGGGCGGCGGCATCCGCGATCTTCAAGGATATGGCCTCGAGCAACCGGTGACCATCTCTTTCACGATCAGCGAAGTCGCGCTGCCAACCGAGATCGACCTGTCAAAGCTCGTGCTCTTCGCTCCCGATGGTGGCGGCACAGCGCGTGTGGTCGGCCTGGCCGGTGCCGTGCCGGCGAATAATCTGGTGTGGGCCGAGAACCTGACGTCTTACCAGACCACCGAGTCGGTGATGTCGGCGCAGGACGGTAGCTTCGAGATCCAGATCGGCGCTGAGCTGGCTGATGAGATTCTCTTCCACGTGCTGGTGGACGGCGCCAACGAAGTCATCAAGCTGCTCGGCCCGTTCATGTCGGCGGATCGCAAAGGTGCTTTCATCGGCCGTGAGGCGTCTACTTTCACCACCGTCGACGGCATCAGCGTGATGGCGGAAGAGGGGACTTTCGACAGCTTCACCGAAGTGCGCGTGGTGCCCAAGACGCTCGACGTGGCGCCCGCGCCATGGCCAGCGCCCGGTGTGCTCGAGCCGATCTATCGCTTCGATCTCGACTTCGGCGACTCCGCGGCCAAGCGCCCGCTCAACATTAGCGTGCCGGCGCCGGCCGACGCGCAGCCCGAGTGGTATCTGCTGGCCAAGGCCTGGGATTTCTTCGGCCAGCCCATGTGGTCGATGAAAGACATCATGGTGCTCGACGGCACCGATCTGACCACCGAACGTTCGGCCGCCGCGCCGCCGGCAGCAGGTGGCTCGAGCATTCAGGCCGCGCCGGCAACGCTCAAGAGCTTTGGCGGCGGCGCTCAGAGTCTGGAGAAAGCCGCTTCGACCGATCCACGCGATTACAAAGTGGCGTTGTGGTCGGCCGGTAATTTCAGCGTTTTTCGTAGCGGCAATCCCCTGATGTGGGCGGTGGTGACGCTCGATGCCGTCGGCGTCGTCTTCAACCAGAGCGTGCCCGGCATGGTGATCGAAGCCACCGATGCGCTCGAATACGTCGCTGGCATGCAAGATTGGGCCGTACCGACGCTGCTCGGTCAAGACTTCGAGCTCCACGCCAAGGATGCCCGCACCGGTTTCGAGCTCTTCCGCGAGGTATTTGAGCCGCTCGACGAGCCTTTTCAGGACTTGGGCGAGGCTTCGTTTCGCGACAAGGGGCGGCCGTTCATCCAGAGTGGTGATCCGCTGCTGATGCAGTTGGTGGCGGCGACTCCGGGTGAAAAAGAGCTGCTGCCCGGCATCTCGGTGGAGGTGACCGAGAACCGTGACGGTGACGGCAATCTATTGCCCGCGCAGACTCTGAGCGTCACCTTCGAGAAAGACAGTCTGGTCATCGAGCGTCGCCCCGAGACCGAAGGCAATTCGCCGATCTCGCTCGAGGCCAAGCTGGTCTCGCTGGCTGACGCCTCGGAGACCACGCAGACCATCGGCGTCGCGATCGAGAGCGGTGATGTGACGATGACCCGTTCGGTGACGCTCGGCGACTCTTATCTCTTGAGCGTCGGCGCGGTGCTGAATCTCGGCCAGTGGGTCGTCTTGCAATGGAATGAGGCGATCGAAGAGACCTTTGCCGGCATCGAGCTCGAGCTGATGGAAGAGAGCCCGCCGACCGCGGTGCCGCTGAGCATCGAGCCGGTCGGCACCAACGAAAGAATTCGCCTGCGTCCGCAGACCGGCTGGCAAGCCGGCAAGTCCTATCAGCTGGTGCTCAACGGCTCGATCGAGGATGTTGCGGGCAATGAAGGGCTGCCGGTCGGCGCGCCGCGCGTCAAGATCAAGATCCGCCTCGAAGGGCGCTCGAATCAGGTTTTCACCGGCTTCGACTTCGGCGCCGTGCGCGATGTCGAGCGCTTGGGCAGCCTGATCTTCGTTGCCGCCGGTTACCAAGGCCTGTGGGTGCTCGATGCCAGTGACCCGGAAAACCTGGTGAATTATTTTGGCGGCGAGGGCTCGGAGCTGCATTTTGGCTTTCCACTCGCCGGTCAGGTGCGCGGCGTCGCCATCGATCCCCACGGTCGCGTGGTGGTTGCAGGAGGTGGTGTCTCCGGACCTGGGCAGGTGAAGATCCTCGATCCTCTCGACTTCCCGGAAAACCCGACCAGCAATCAGGACCTGAATGAGGCTTGGCGCGGCAGCACGTTGGTCTCCAACCAGCTCGGCGGCACGCAATTCGCCAAGATGCCGCCGGCGACGCCGAGTCATATCGAGATCTTGTCTCGCGACCGCGAGGCTAGCTGGGTGCTCGGCATTGACGAGGTGCCGGATGATGTGACGATGGCGCCAGATCAGGTGCCGAGCTTCGATTCCTTCACGGTCACCATTTCCGGCTCGGACGGCGTCGAAGGCCAGCCCGTGTCATTGCGCAATCTCACTCGCGGCACTTGGGATCGCGAGGACGCGGGCAGCGGCGGCGCCTATAGCTTGTCGATCGAGGCCCGCCACGGCGAGCGGTTGCAGGTCTTGCGCAATACCGATTCGTTGGCTTATGTGCTGCTCGACTCGACCGGCGTGGCAGCGGTGGATCTCAATCATTTCTATGGTGAGAGCGACGATGCCGATGGCGACGGCGTTCCGGATGATCCGGAGATCGTGCAAAGCCAGGTGTTGCGCTATTACACGCACTCGATTCTCGAGAACCAGCCGGGCGATGGTTTGTGCAACCCCAACGGTCTGTACCTGGGCGACGATCCGGTCTTCCTGGCTAACGACTTCGCTCTGCTCGGTCGTGGCACCAACGGCCCCTGGCACCTACCGACGCTGGTCCGACCCTACGGTCTGGTGATGGTGGCGATCGACGGCAATAACCCTGTCGAGCTCTTCAAGACCTCAGCGCGTTGCGGTGTTGCCGATAAGCCCGGCGGCACGATCGGCAATATGTCCGGTATGGCGGTGGTCGAAGGCCATAAGACACTGGTGATCTATAACGACGAAGCCGTCATTGCAGCGCCGGAAGACGCCCGCGAGATCACGTTCAATGGCCAGCAGGTCAAAGTTGGCCGCGAGTCGCGTGACTACGTCTATCTGGGCAATTCCCACGGCCACGTCCTGGTGGTAGACGTCACCAACCGCGAAGATTTGCGCATCGTCGCGCGGATGAAGCTGAAGCAGCCGCCTGCCGGTCCCATGACCTTCGATGCCGATGGCGAGCGTCTGCTGGTCTCTGGCTTCTCGAATGGCCTTTGGGTAGTCGATGTCGGCGGCCCGTTCCCGCTCGCCGCCATGGACCTCAATCAACCGATACCACCGGAGGATGATGAGCGTGTGCTCGAGCAGATCGATGTCCAGGTGCCATCGACCAACCAGCCGCTCAATGTCAACCGACGCGTGCACCTCTGGGACGACCTCGGCCTGGCCTGGATCGGCGGTTTACAGAATCAATCGAATCTCGGCGACCGCGGCCTCGGCGGTCTGGTCTATCAGGGGCCACGCGTGCGTTTCCTGGCTGAGGGCTCCGAGGGCTTGCAGCAGGTCGAGAAATTGGCCCCCTTTGGAGTCCCGACCGCGCAGGTACCTGACGCTCCCGAAGGCACCGAATATCCAGGCCTGGTGCGGGTCGAGATGCATCTGCCTGGCGAGTTGGCAAATGCCGAGGGTGAGCTGCGGGTCGACCTGGTCTCGGTAGCACCAGGCGGCCTCGAGGTCACGGGCGCTGGCGATCCTGAGCTCTTCGAGCATCTACCGCCGACCAGCCTGCGCGACGAGGATGGCCTGCTCCTGAAGCGCCAATCCGATAAACCGTGGCATGAGGGCTACCAGATCTACCTCTCCGAGCCAATCGTAGTGCTCGCCGACCTCCGGGCATCGCATTGGTACGTGATGACGCAGAAAGAGAAGGATGCCGAGGATTCAGCCGGTGATCCGCTCTGTCGGCGTTGCGATCTTCAGGATCCGGATGCCCATGTCTATCCGCCGCAGGGCGTGATTCCGGCCAAGGCCTACCGCGAGCTGCTCTCGGGGCATCGCGTGGCGATCCGCTTGACCGAGACTTTGAAGACAGCGCTGATCGATCTCTACGGCCCGCTGCTGGCGTCCCACGCGGAAAAAGAAATCGCGAGCGTGCCGTGGGATATCAGCCCATCGATCAATCAGGAGCCTTTCGAAAATCCGTCGACTGGCCACGGTGAGGTGGCGCCCGGTACGTTCCTGCATTCCGGCGAGTACAGCCGCGATGTCATCGACCTCGAGCTGCCCGGCGTTGGATTCGACTTCCTTTTCGCCCGCTCCTATCGCAACCAGACCGTCGGTGGCGGTCCGCTCGGACCGGGCTGGGACTTCGGCTATCGCTCCCGTCTGCGGCCGCTGCCCGATCGCAATGTCGATTTCTTCGATGGCCGCGGGCGGCGCGTGACCTTCCAATGGGATGAGGACGAAAAGCGCTTCGACCCGCCTCCGGGAGTCTTCATGACCTTGACCCGCGATGTCGCCGGCTACCGCGTCAAGGACC